>CAKALU010067999.1:69957-90202 GCA_916700995.1 Hozukius guyotensis
CTTGTGGGCGGACTTGGAGGCCTCTTGGCTGTTTAACTCTCATTTTGTCCTTGTATATTAATGATACATTCCTGGATAGCTTTTATTAACATTTCTGAGTATAATACACCAGACCTCTACATAGCATGCATGTTTTGTTCCAAACTTGCTCAAAGCTCTGTTGCTTTTAGATTTCACCACAACATATAAAAGCTATTCCTCATTTTTCAGGCGTTTTCCTGAATGAATGTCCAGCAACACGGGACACTTGTGTCAATTCCCGCTCCAGTCTTTTCAAAATTATTATTAGGGCTGTCAAAGTTAACGCCATAATAACGTGTTAATGCAAATTTGTTTTAACGCCACTACTTTAGCGGTCATGTCATACTAGCTTGTCGAGAAGGAGGCTAAATAACCAAACTCAAATTTTGGCGAGGAAAAGCTGGCATGGCCATTTTCAAAGGGGTCCCTTGACCTCCGACCTCCAGATATGTGAATGAAAATGGGTTCTATGGGTACCCACGAGTCTCCCCTTTACAGACATGCCCACTTTATGATCATCACATGCAGTTTGGGGCAAGTCATAGTCAAGTCAGCACACTGACACACTGACAGCTGTTGTTGCCTGTTGGGCTGCAGTTTGCCATGTTATGATTTGAGCATAATTTTTATGTTAAATGCAGTACCTGTGAGGGTTTCTGGACAATATTTGTCATTGTTTTGTGTTGTTAATTGATTTCCAATAATAAATATATACATACATTTGCATAAAGCAGCATATTTGCCCACTTCCGTGTTGATAAGGGTATTAAATACTTGACAAATCTCCCTTTAAGGTACATTTTGAACAGATAAAAAATGTGATTAATTTGCGATTAATTGCTATTAATGATGGACAATCATGTGATCGATTGACAGCCCTCATTATTATAGATTGAAGGCCCTGCATCAGGTGTTTTGGGTGCTGATTAGACCTGCTCAGGTTAGGGTTGTGCTAAGCTACATATGCTGGGATTTACATGAGGATAAGTTGTATCTCTCCTGAAAAAATATTTTTTATCTTGTTGCAGAAGATAATAACAGGTTCTCACACATTATTATTGTATTATTATTATCTATGATGTGTGGACTACTTTGAATTCAGCTTTATGTCAGTGTAATCTGGTGATAAACTCCGTTTACACAGTGTTGAGTCGAGGATGAATGGGTGCTGATGATAGTACAGCTGAGCTCAGTCCAGCTTGTTGTCGTGGTGTCAAAGCCTCCACTCAGCGTTTATCTTGCTGTGTTTATCGTGTAGCGACATCTCGGAGGGTGCCGCGTTCAGTCAATATGCTCTGTGCTCAGGTCGAGCCTCCTGCAGTCAGCGGGCTCTGCATCGATAGACAAAGCAGAGCCACCCTGACCTGTCCAGCAGCCTCCCCGAGCTCTGATCCAGCTGAAAATGAATTCTTTAAACCTGTGGAGAAGAGAGCTGAAGCGCTGGAGCTGCGCCAAACGGGGATCCTGCGACCACAGCGCCGCTTAATCTACTCAACATGAAACCAAACCTGGGAAACAACCTGTCCAGATTAGCTTCGGCCTATTCCTAGATCTACCTGTTTTGTAATCTAACCGGTTCGTTGCTGCGCCTGCGTGCTCAACCAGGCTGAAAACAAATCCCGCCATACACATTCATGGCCATGTTTTCTTAGAACTCATCTACAAAACACGGTTCGGGGAAATGAATGCCATCTTCGCGTCCCTGATGGGTGGATCCATGCATCCCATAATGCCGTGTGCATGCACTACAGGACATTTCCAGTTAAAGGGTTCAGGGTTTCTGGAAGCCTCTGGAGGCCTGTCAATACGATTGACGGATCACTAACCGACGTCACAAGCTGAGAATGTGCACCTCCATGTTGTGTGCTGTCTTGGTTTTTATTTCTAGAGCTGCATAACACGAAAAAACAGTATTTGAAACAGCTTTAACTGTTCTAAAATAAAATAATACAGTATTAAAGTCACATTGCATTCAGATTGAATCTTCAACACAAATACTCAGATTGTTTGGGGATGTCCCTGCCAATTCTCGCTGAAGAGCAGCCACTGTGGCCACAAGCGGCAATTAAATAAGCTGAAACATAGTGTAACAGCAGCACAAAGCTCCGGAGGCCTGTCAATACCATTGATGAAGCACTAATCAGGGCCTCTGTTTACTGTTTTGCTTCTGAGAAACTGACATGGCTCTCATTTTGTGTTTCTGTTTGCATCATGAACATGTATTTAAAGACATTTGCACAAATAAAGGGTTCTGATTAGTGAGATTTCAAACAAAAAAAAAACATTTTAGGTTTGCACACTGAGCTTAAAGAGGACCTATTTTCCCTTTCCTTTAGTGTGTTATATAGTTTTTTGTGCATGTAAAGGGTCTGCAAAGTTACAAAGCCCAAAGTCCACACCAAAGGGGGATAACACTGCTCCTGAACTGCCTGAAACGTCCCACCTTTTCTTCCGTAACATGGTGATGTCACCAAGTAACACATTTGCATAACGGCTAGTTTAGCACGCCCTCAAACAAAGCTAGTTAGAGCACACAGGAGCTCAAACAGAAAAAGAGGTGCTGCAAAACAGCTGGTATGAGAAAAATAAAGTGTTTTTTGAACATTCAATCATGTAAACATGTTCAAATAGAAGCCCAAAATGCAAGTATGCACCTGAAAATAAGCATAATAGGTCCTCTAAGTATTCTGGAGTCAGGGGAGCATGTTTTTCATAACCACTTTACAAGGAACAAAATAATTTGGGCGCTTGTGAAAAATAATTTATTTCCTTAGAACCACAGATACTGTTCAATCTTATGAAAATAAATTTCAAAATGTGCTAAAAATGAGAATTTTCTGACTTTTATTGAAGGGGTCATATCATGAAAAACTCCCTTTTTCAGCATGTCCACATACATTTGGGTATCTGGAGTGCCTACCAACCCACAAACTGTGAAATAAGACAACCAAGTCAGTTTTTTGTAGGATGTTTAGATCAGAAAACATGTGATTCAACAAGCCATTCAGATCTGGCTCCCCTTCCTATGTCACATTCAGGCTCATTAGAATATACCGCTCACAGCTTGAGAACTACCTTTGCTCCATATTTTTCTCACAAGCCAATCAGAGCAGATTGGGCTTTTTCAGGAGGGTGTGGGTGGGGGGGTCTTAAAGAGAAAAACAGAGCCTTTCAGACAGAGAGTGAATACAGGTGTATTCAGACAGACAGTATGAGAAAAATAAGAACAATTTTAAACATTAAAACATGTAAACATTTTCTAGAAGAAACACAAAATACAAGCATGGACCTGGAAGTGAGCATGATATGTCCCCTTTAAATTATCCAGGTTTGGTTTATGAGTACCCTATTGAAATCATGAAACAGGAATTTTTGGAAAAAAACTTTTAACATGGCTGCAAGCTAGGTCTGATTATGCTGGTTTTGATTTGGACTTCCTTCTCTCTTCCAAACAAAGTCTACTAACAGAAGACTGATGAGCCAGACAAAATTAACACAAAGATGGGAAAATACCCAGACCAACTCACAAAGGGTCATATAGGATGTGGGCTCTCCCCTCTAACCTAACCCAACATCAGAACTAAAGCCGCAAAAAACCCTCCAGATGTTTCCAGGAGACTCCCGTTTTTCATTGCCTCCTCCCGGAGTCACACTTCTCCCGTTTTCTCCCAATTTCCACACCTTTTTTCCCCTTTCTTTATCTCAACCCGTTTCTGGCACTGTACAGCGTGTATGAGCCCTACTGTTTCTACTCGGACGACAATACAGCTACACCCGATGTTGTTTCCAGTGCGTTTTGAGCTGCGCTCGCCGCACATCACAGCGTGCAGCACCCAAAGTTGGGCTTTGTCGGACGCAGCGAAAAGACGTCGTGGGCGCGGCACAATCCAGTGGAAATAACAGGTTTCAGAGCGCAGTGGTGCCGTCGTCGCGTTGTGTCTGAAAGGACCTTCAGAGAGTGAGAGAAGGAGAGAGAAATGGAGAGTACTGAGAGAAAGAAACACTCAAGCAGGGGCAACAAATGAATGCATGAATAAAAATGATGAATATTATTTTTATGCCAGAGATTCACACAAGTTCACGCCAAGTGGGCGAATTATACAGTTTTCTTTCCTGAGAATTAAAAGTAACATTAAAGTAGGCCTATTTTACATAAAAATGCTGTTCCAGTGCACTTATTATTTTGTTATTTTCATTCTTTAGAAGTCACCAGAATGCAGAAAAAACAAAGTCTCTGAAACTCACATTTTTCTGGGGGATGACACCCATACCCCTCCCTATTTCTGAGGTCTCAACGTTGGCAAGTATGGGACTACCAGACCTATCAAAACACAAAGAAATAACACAGGTAAAAAGATCTAAATCATATCAGCCACAATACAAACACAAACTGCTGCTGCCTTGGCTGGAAGGTGGAAAAAAAAGAGTGAGCCAAGGTAACTGCCCCTCTTTATTGGTATTCCCTCAATCAGGCCGGATCAGATACACCTGAGAGAGAACACAAGACATCATGAAAAAAACATGTGCACATCATAGCCAGTGAAAAGAATCAATGGTTTTTCTACACTTAGGGCACTTGGCATTGTGAGCATGGGGCTCTCCTCACATAGCGGCCTCTTAGAACACCAGTTTAAAACAATACTAACCACATTAAATGAATCATATTTGGAAAAAAAAGATATTATTAATATGAAGTATATTCAGGTACATCCCTTGGAACTACATGAAGAGAAAATGTTCCACATAATATACTATGTTACAGAAAAGGTTGTCTTTTACTACGTTAACTTTAGAGGCACATAATAACATTACCTCTGCCCTTCTCCTCCCTGGTCTTCTCCTCCTTTACCACGTGCAGCAGAATTATCAGAGAAACTGGCTGTGCATTGAAAGCTCCTTCAGGGAACAGGTGCTGAGTGGTTTTGATCAGCTTTATGACACCTCAGGTCCCGCGGCTCTTTGATGATGTTGAGGATGCCGGCTGATGTAGCCGTGTGAAGAGCACCGCGGGAGTGTCAGCAGAGCGCCATCACGGCTGACCTGAGCACTACAAAGACTTAATCACTCAGACGCACACAGGCGGAGGAGAACAGGGGGGAGAGACGGGGACACGGAGAAGACACAAACGACTGTTCCCAGTCCATCAGCCCCAGTTTTAAAGGATAGCCTTTCTACAGAATTCATCAACTATGCAGCAAACATCAGTAAAACTGTCAGATTAGCTACAGTAATTTGGAGTAAATACTTTCAACAAATTGAAGTATCAGCACTTAGTACATTATAGCCAGTGGAACTGACATATTGAGGACATTACCCTTGTAAGGTTTCTATCGCATAACTACGATGAAATAGATCTATTTTTGCATTCCACAATTAAATTATGTGAGCAATTTCTTTCTAATCAGGAGTGAGAAGAAGACACACTAGCAGTACTTTTTTCAAACTTGGGACACTTAAAGGGGACATATCATGCTCATTTCCAGGTTCATACTTGTATTTTGGGTTGCTACTAGAACATGTTCACATGATTTAATGTTCAAATAACACGACATTTTTCTCATGCTGTCTGTCTGAATATACCTGTATTCACCGTCTCTTTAAAGGGACTGTTTGTAACTTCTTACACGTACAAATCACCCGGGTCGGTGTCCCATGCGCGCTCACGTGTGGCTACGCTGTTCAGACAAGACTCCAACACAAACTACACGGAAGCACCAAAACCGCAAAGTTATATCTAGTGAAGCCCGTCTGTTAAACAGTGTTGGCCGCGGTCGGAGGACGCGGGGGAGACCGTAGCTTTGGTCTCCAGGGCCGGAGTCTCTGCTGTACTCTGCTCCTCTGCTCCTCTGCTCCACTGCCTGCTTGCCTTCACTCAGCTCGCTCCACCTCACGTGCATGCGCGCTCACTACACACTGCAGAAGACTTCGTAGCTCTGAGAATATCTAGTCTAGTACTCGTCTAGTACAGTGGACATTTGTGCAGAAATAAATGCTGCAGCTCCTCCAGACCAACAGAGGTTTCCCGTGTCTTGTGAAGTGATGGGGCTCCGCAGAGAGAATCGTTATCGTCTCTGAACGGGGGCCGGTGTCTCCCCTGTTCCCTCCCCGGCTGCGGTCGGGAGGCTGAAGCAGGAAAAGCCAACACTAGGATCAGCATTGATTCATGGAGAGACCTTCGTCTGGTCAGCTAACATTACTGCCAAGCAGGTGAAATATAGAGTGATATTGTGGTTTTAGCTGAAGTGTGTCGCCTCACTGTTTTGAGCGATGCTCATTCATGTCTATGTAGAGCAAGCACAAGCGCGAGCCCAACAGTGACTTTCGTTGACTTAGGTGACCACAGGTGTCGCTGTTAACAAGCATTTCTGATTCTTACAAACAGTCCCTTTAAGTTCCCCTCCCGAAAAAGCCCAGTCTGCTCTGATTGGCTTGAAAGAAAAACATGGTGCAACAGTAGAAATACTCTGTTCACATTACAAAGTAATCCGCCAGGAAAGTGGGCTTGCATGCACATGATTGGCCAACGCAGCGGCGCCTTGCTGGATGACGCGGCATTGCAGCAAAAGTTGAGCCTTCTTCAACTTGTTTTCACCAGTCAGTGCATACAAGATGGTACATTAAGTTTGCTTTGTTCAGAGGATGTATGGCAGAATATTCTCTTCTAATATTGGAAATTGAATTGATGATTCTTTGGCTTGTGACGAACTAAATGCTGTTTGATGCCTCTCCAGGGTTTCAACTATCTCCATGGCAGCAACTCAGCGGGTAAATCACACAAAGATTTACCTTCATTTCTCAGTCTCAAGAGAGATTTGGCAGTCGCTGGCTCGGTGTTTTTTAGCCTGATGGAAAATACTCTTCTTCCTCCACTCTCTCTCTCTCTCTCTTTCTAATGGAATATGCACTTAGCGTTGTCTGTGCGTGTATATCAAGCTATAATGAATGGACCTGAAGCCGCATTGAGTGAAAGTGTATTCCAATGATTGAGTGTCTAGCCTGTAACAATAGGTTGCAGAGTTGTGTGGGGGCTTTAAGTTATGAGGCCTCTGATGGTGATTTGATGCCAGCAAAGCAATTTGTCAGACAACAAGAAAGGTTTCTGTGAGCCATTAAAGGAGTAAGAGTAGGAAATCATAGAGGTGAACGGGAAAGGATGGACTACTGTTTGTTAAACTTGTCACAGTAAATGTAGTAGCAGCTTCTAATTGGGCCACAGAGCACAAGGCGGAGGGAAGTGCATAGTAGGTTTCATAACCAACGTGCTCCAGCTACATTTACCACTATTCTTATTGATACTACTTATTTTTTATATCTGGTATATTTTTTTGTACTTTGTACTTTGCACTACTAACTTTTTTACTGCCTTTTTACTAACAAGTTTTTGCACTATGGAACTGTGATTCTGGAAACTTGAATTCCCCTCAGGATCAAGAAAGTTACTATCTATCTATCTATCTATCTATCTATCTATTGGTACTGATAGTTTTCTGTTTGATGCTTGTGTGAGAAAAAGTTAAAAAAGAACAGAATTAAAGCGTAAAGAGATTCAATCACAGGCGCAGTTTGCGTTGGTTTACTGAACCCCCTAGAAATGCATCTTATATTTTTTATAATAACGCAGAACTAATAATTTATCGTAATGATGAATAATGTTGTAACAACCTTGTTGTGTCTTCTTATTGACAGAATAAGAAACCAACAAGACAAGATAGAGTTGTGGTCTTTTTATCTACTTATAACATTGGACGCTCTCTGTCCACACTGAATCTGTTAAATATGCACTTTCTAAACAAACCACGTACCTATCAGCTGTGCGGTCCGGATCGGACAAGAGATGTAGCCACTTTAGAGATGGGTGAGTAGTACTTGCTATCTTCCGACGTTTGTGTTTCTTATACTGCGATATTTTCTGAAAATGACAAACAATACAGCCAACAGTAGCCTCAGTAAACTTTCGGGCGATCTCTTGGTGATCTCCATCCAGCCTGCTGCCTCCTTATTTAGGTGTTTGTAGTGAAATGAGGAGGTGTCGTACTCCTCATTTCATCTAAACTAATCAACCATTCATCGTCCATTGCGGCGCTTTCACCGCGATCGACAGGGATAAATTTAAACAAGGCGTCTGACAAAAAGTTCAGCTCCAAACGGCACGCTGCGCAGCGCTTCGTCGCTCGCGGCCAGTTAGTTCATTCCAATAGAAAACAATGCAATCAAACTGATTTTGTCACTGACGCTTGCTTGCATTGCATCCTGTTCGGAGGGTTTAATATGTAGGCTAAACACATCCCAATACATTAGACCTCTCTGCGTTGTACACATTACATTCCCTCTAGATTTTTTTTTGTGAACCCACAACCTTAAAGTTCAAACCGCGCCTATGGATTCAATGCTTTGTTAGATAGCTCTGGTAGAGAGAGGGGGAGCTGGTTGGTCTCACGGCGGGTCTACAGACAGGGCGTTACCTGAAGGAACCGACATGCTTCTTCTATTCATAGGCGCCAGAGAAATGGAGCAAATGCATCCCCATTACTCACTTAGGGGGAGCAAAGTTATAGTTTTGCTACCAAACCTCTTGTGTTTTTTTAAATAAACTCATCCTCATACAGTCCCTGCAATCGGGTGATTATATAAGCAGCCAATATCAATGATCATTTTTCAGCAACTGACAAAAAAAAGAAGCCTAATAAAAAAAAAAATCTTTGTTATGAATCGAAATATCATTCAACCAACACCCGGTTAAACAGAATCTCATGTTTTACTCATACCATTGTGATTATGGCTAGCCAGATTTGTGCCTTCTTTGTAAGAGAGCTCTTTATGACCCGACCCTCAAATTGAGATTGTGGTAGATTAAACAGTAAATGAGATAGGAAATTTTGAGGTGCTCTGCAAAAGACCTCAAGAGTAATCAACCATTTCTGAGAGATATATAATTGGTACTCAAAAACAGAATTTTTTTTTCTTTTTTGCAGTTGGCTAAGTATTCACAGAGGATGGTAAAAGCTACAAACATGCTGGTGTTTTGTTTCATCCTGGTAAACATGTGGTTCAAGAACAGGCACTTATAAAGGCAGCAGTTCATTTTTCATTTTTCCAACACTGTTGCATCAGTTTGATTTCCTCTTTAAAAGAATGAATCAACCTTTGACACTGATGAAATAATCAGACAGGATCAAACATCATGTACAATTCAGGGGCAGCGATGAGGAAGCTGAGCAGAGATTATCTCCGGAGCTGTTGTCACGTCGTCGCCCTTTCTTTTACCTCGAGTGTTCCTCTTTACTTTCCCCTGATCCTCTTTGATAATGGAGACTATTACCACTTAACACAAGCTCTGACAAGTCAGACGGAGCTTTATTGTCATTCCACTAGTCCATCAAAATCTAATTTTCTCGAGGAACACTTGGGTCAGGCAGTTTGCATGCACACTCTCTTTTTCTTGTTAAAGCTATTCTCTTTTTCCAAAATGAATGTTGCTCTTGACAACAAGTAAAAGTGTGTCTGAACAGAGAGCAGATATTATCTTGACGATGTATTATCACCTTTATTCTAAGCCAATGAATGAGGAAAATAAGTCTTCACGCACACTAAGCAAATAATCAAAATCTACAACCAAAGTATAAATGTTTTTTCTATGTGAATGGCGCCTCGCGCTGCCCTAAGAAGATCTCTCCAACTCCGGATCGATCTCAGGCTTCCTCTCTGCCATCTGCGAAGGCCAAGAATCACGATGGCCATAGGCATTGCTGCAGGAGCCGGCTTCATACGGTGCCTCCATCATGTACCGTTTCCGGCGATCCACCACGGCGTGCTCTCGTCCTCGCATCGGCCGTCTCCACATCTATGACCAAAGACTGGGGCGTGGCCCGTCTCCGACATGCTTTAAAAGGGAAAGGCATTCCCTTCAACCGCTGCCGCAAGGTTAGTCCAACTCTACACTACAATCACAACAAACGCCGAGCTCCTCGAACTTCCGGCATCCGCACCAGAGCCGTTCACCTCCAGGATCGTCACATGTGATGTCACAATGGCTCCACCCCCTCTAGGGCCACAGTATCGTCATCATTCTTTTCATCTCTGTGTTCGCAGGCTTCACAATATCCCAATACACAAACATCCTTTCCTTCCTTCAGCCGTACGAAGCAATAAAGCCTCTGTTCTTCCAAACGTGACTCTGACAGCCAATGCAGCGGCCCGGGGGGGCCACCACTGGCTAACCAAGTCGGCTCTTCTCAGCCTCCTCCTCCATTTCACCCAGGAGACCGCTGTTTGTGTCCCGCGTGAAACCAAAAGTCAACGCTCACTTATTTTAATTTACGTCTGTAGATTAAATAACTTAACAAACATAGTCATTTTAAGCCAAACTATGATTTTTTTTTTTTTTTACTAAACCCAACCAAGTAGTTTTGTTGCATTTTTTGTTTTGTTTTGTTTCAATTTACAATGTTAAGCACACGTCTAAAACTGTTTAAAACTGCGACCTAATCCAGCAGAAAATACACAATTGAGAATGCAGTTAAGTTGTATGGGAAAGTAATTTTGTAGGAGACAGGGTTAGATCTAGTGCCATATATTTCAAATACAAAAAAGATTATTCATTGAGTGTGTTATCTTTTGAATTTTCTAAGATCAGAACCTCGAAAGGTATAAAGGCAACAGTGAAAGGCAGCAAAGTTTTATATTTTTGAATTTCCTGTAGTTCAAGTCAATTAATGGATACTCTATTATCAATTATTTTAGAACTTGATTTTTATATTTCCTAAAGTAGAGTTATGTTTGTAGGATTTTATTGATGCATGTTGAATGCTCTGATCTGTTTCAAACCAAGGCTTTCAAAGCCCGTGACCTTCAGAGACCCATCAGCAGAGATCTGTTCATTCTTCACACATCACTTCTCATCTCTTCTTCTCTTTCCTGGACTGTACTCGACCCTCCCCCCACTGTCCTCACCTCTCCTCAAACACACTTACAGCTGTCCTCCCCAGCCTCTTGTAACCTCTCAACCTATCAGCAGTTGGGGCGTGGTGGTGGTGGTGGTGGTGTTGGAGGTGGTGATGGTGACAGACGTGCAGCAGCATGACAGATCGCCAGTGGGCATCTTTCCAGAGATCTGTCAAGGCGGTCACCACTTTGCTTAATTATGATATTGATTGGTACTGAATGGAATTAGTGTGTGTGTGTTCGGTGTGTGTGTGCTTGTGTTTATATGTGCGTGTGATGTGCCATCACTGCTGAAGCCAGGCTTCACGACTTGACTTTCCCAGCAATCAACCTGACATTGAATAGGTGTTGATATATAATTGCCTGTGCCAAATTTGGAAACTCAGTGCTGAAGTGAAAGTTGGTATCTGCATCAGTCAGTAGGTTTACTGTACAGTGGTAGCACTTCGACCTCTTAAAAAAACAACTTGCTGTTCACATTTCTACCACCAAGAGTCACAAAGGTCCTCCCTCATCACTGCTCTGATTGGATGAAGTGAGGTACTACATTTCATATCATACATGGGCTGCGCTGGATAAATAATCATAATCTGTTACATATCTAGATCTAGATTAGAACATGTCAAACACTGTTTTCACTGCTGTCATTAACCTGTATTTGGGTTATTCCTGTTATGCAGCAACATTTCTGTCCCCTGAATTACCTCCTTGTTAGGGCCCGAGCACAAAAGTGCCAGGGACCCAAATGCAAGGAAACCTATTGTTTTTGCTAAGATTATTTTTCCGCTGCGAGATCGCATTTTTGAGCCGCTTAGGATGCATGAAAACTCACGAAAACTGGAATACGCATCAGAACTGGCAAAAATTGCAAAGTTCTGTAGTGATTGGGCTTGGGCGTCGCCAGCAGGCTCCACAGCGCCCCCCTAATGCGTAGAAGGCCATAGTTTGGACAAAGTTGATCTTATTCATGAAATTTGTTGTGCGTTTTTCATGTATTTTATGCATACTTGTACATACTCCTCCTAGAGAGTTTATTGGATTCGTGTCAAATTTGGGTGGTATAACCCTCAAGCTGATGTGACGCTAAATTACGAAGGCATTTTTGATCGCTTGAACGGTGATGTCATAGGTCATGTGAGAAGACACCATTTTATCACTTTACAGGTATGGAACTCTACGATACTACTCCTAGAGGATTCAAGAGATCCATCTCAAAGTCAGGCAGCAGAATCTCAACACCTTCACAATGCAAAATTGAAAAGCTTTTGTGCTTTCGCGAAACGGCGTTGTTGCCAGGAGGCTGTTGTAACTTGACTTTACATAGTCCAATCTGCCCCAAATTTCACAAGCTGGATAAGAGTCCAGGCCTGAAGACATATATGTGCCATTATGAGTGATAGTCATAGCGCCACCTACAGGAAACAGGAAGTTGTTGTAAATTGACTAAACATTGTCCAATCAGCCCCAAACTTGAAATGTTTTATAAGAGTCTTTAGTGCCACGCGCTCCGCGCAGAAAATACCCTCTAACTGTTGCTTGCAGTGTCCGACTTTCATGGAAATGCACGGCTGCGGGGACCCCCGACGTGCGCAAAGGGGTGAGGGCCTGTTCAACACTGTTTAATTTTCTTTAAAATTTGTAAAATATGTATAACAAATGGCTTAAATTATGGATTACGGTATTTTTCATCACAAAAACACAGAATAACGCACATTAAAAACTTTACTGAGTATTTTTTAATATACAGTATATATACTGTATATTGGAAAAAATTACATATCTATTTAATTTACCATTTTCATAATTTACTGTGTGTCCCTGAAGTCATTTTCCACCCTGTTAGTAAGTAGTTTCTTGCCCTCCAAATAAAAGACTACAATTCCATCGAGACCATTTTCAGGAAGTGCCATTTTTTTGGAGGGAACTCAAAGGAATAAAGGAGGGTGAGCATAAACTGTCACTTGTGTTTGTGTTTTGCTTTTTTTTCTGTTTGTCACCCTCTTAAAATTCCACTGTGTCCCATAAAAAAACATTTTCAAAACATATTTGATATAGTTATACAAGTTGTGTTTATGTGTAGAATATAAACCAATCCACCCATAAGGATTAATATTTGAGTGCCTGAGATCGGCCAATATGTTTTCCTGACAGTTAAACATGTCACTATTCTTATATAAAGCAAAATCATTAGGCTATTTCTTCCTCGTTCCAAATTGTCTGTCAACAGAAATGGAAAATATGTAAATGAGAAACAACTGTATCATTAATTTGTCTGCATTAAAACACAGTACAGGTGACCACAGAGGGCAGGAGGGACCAAATGGAGGCTTAAGATAAGATAAGATAAGATATTCCTTTATTAGTCCCACAGTGGGAATATTTGCAACAGTGGGGGAATTTGCATTTGTTTAACGGGCTGCTGCTCATTTAGAGTAGACTAGAGGTCTAGAGATCCCCATACTGTGAGAAAAGACCATTTTCCCTCTTGTTCTTCTGCTCCATCTATCATAAAATATGTGTAACAATGAGCTAGTCAGACTTGCAGGTAGATATGACGTCCTATGGGGTTTGCTTTAATATAGAACCACTGCCAGCTAAAAAAAAATGTCCAGATCATTTATTTTCCAGATTTCTGAAATCAGTTTAAAATAAAGACGTGATGTGATATCATCATCGCCAATGTCAATCTCTCTCTGTGCATGTGTGTGTATGTGCATTATTTGATAGAATGTGACCTCTGACTTTCAAGTGCAGGTGCATCAGGCGGCAACCTCCAAGTCTGAAAAGTGAAGCCAATGCAGAAGTGCCTTAAACCTGCATTCTTTCTAATAGCCATCAGGGGGCGACTCCTCTGGTTGCAAAAATAAGTCTGATTGTATACAAGTGTATGACAAAATGAGCCTACTTCTCACTTGATTTATTACCCCAGTAAACATTGTAAACATGAGATTCACAAAGCATCAAAAAGGCCATCATGCAAGCTGTACAGAAGTGCCGTGGCTAAATGCTCAGCTATCTGGAACAAAGC
Source organism: Hozukius guyotensis (assembly GCA_916700995.1). NCBI lineage: Eukaryota > Metazoa > Chordata > Actinopteri > Perciformes > Sebastidae > Hozukius > Hozukius guyotensis. The sequence goes on from CAKALU010067999.1 coordinate 83,948, forward strand.
ACATAGATCACAGTGGAGACTGACAACACGCACTTGACTGTCCCATCACTCACAAGATGGACCTCTGAATTCAGGGCTATCACAAAATGTCTAGGTCTCCCAGGGGACAAGCTAAGGGGAGATCTGTGACAAGCTTGGAACTGTGAGGCGTCACCCACAAGTGCTGTCTTTCCTGCAAGAACATGCTGATGTTCTGCAACCTCTAGCTGTTGCCATCGACCTTCTCCAGGGTGAGAACAAGTGTTACCTGGGATTTCTAATCCTCAAGACAAAGCTCTCTGAGAAGCTACCCCGTGTAGTTTACACTGCACACATCATCACCGCTACCACTGAGGCCATAGGAAAGCGCTTTGGATCAGTGTTAGCCAGCCATGCAGCATCTGACATCTGAAGAAGTGAGGAAGTATCTAGAAGATTTGAGATAACAACCTGGAATCTCTTAAGGCATTTTCTATAGTTAAGGGCGCTTTCACAAGCCAACATTTAGTCCATTCTAATCGAACATGGTTCAACCTCTGGTGCGGTTTGTTTGGGCAATTGTGAACGCAGTAATTGTACTCTGGTGCGGACCAAAACAAGCAATCTCGGACCCTAGTGCGGTTCGATTGCAGTGAGAATATAGTCTGACCCAACTGCTGGAAGTGAACCAAACTGCCCTTGTGGGCATTTATTGAGATGGACACGACATTAACATGAATGGTAGAGGACTGACTTGGTCTTCTGCAAGTCCAATGTTTTTTTGACATCTGGGTTGAAAAGAACATACAGAATATGCTAAATAAAGTCCCTCAAAATAGTTTATGAAGTCATTTGAGATAAACTGGCGGAGAAGGGATTCGTGCACACAATAGATCACTGACAAGACATTTTGGTTTAACAAGCAGGCAGCCCTAAAATGTGGAGAGTTTTACTGACCATCCAGCAGCTAGTATTGTCTCGGTTACAGCACACAGCTCTCCAGAAGTCCCGACCTTAGCTATTCACACACCCTCCAATGCTGAACAAAACTAAATGACTCCTGAGTATAAGAGTATCCTATATGCAAGCCAGCTAAGAACACTCAGCATGTGACACATCAGAATTATGGGGAGTCACGTTACATAGTACTTGCAGGTTACTTAATCTCCTCCCCTTCTCAAGAGGAGGAGATTAATATCAGTTTTTTTTACAGATAATAGACTTAATATTTTTCCTATTTTTGTATTACTTTTGGCACTATTCAGCATTTTGTGAGGCCAACATAATACATTTCAAACACGAATATAAATTGCAACTACAGCATACTTGTGTTCCCTTTTGATGGGGTCAAGGTAGAGACCAGAGAAGAGAAAAATAATCCTAATCACTACTTTAATGCACATTTTTACCATGTTGTCATCCTGTACAGTACAATTTAGTTGTATGTTAACATCCATCAAATCCGTTCTACTGAAGCTATGAGGAAGGAATCGGGGCATATCTGTTTCACAACACATGCCAGGCTTCTGTACGGCAGCCACATCAGTACATGCATAGTGTGTGTGTGTGTGTGTGTGTGTGTGTGTGTGTGCAGAAGCTCCGCTCGCTTCATCAGGATTCAGGGAAGGCTTCAAGGAGGAATACATTATCAAACTGTGATAGACTCTAAACCCCTATTCATACATAATAAATTATTCAGAGCTCTGTAAACTAAACTCAAAGTCAATGATAAATGCGATCCAGTCACCATAGCGCTCATCCACACTTCATTAGGCCGGCATGAGTGCAGTGGAGACTAAAATAACAACAGAGAGAGGGATGAAGGGTTTTAGCTTGGTGCTGGGAGCAGGGTGGAGCGAGTGAGGGATTGAGGAGTGGAGGTGGAGCGGCAAAGAGAAAGAGAGCATAGGGTTGAAGGATTAGGAGAATGACAAAGACAGACTTTTACCAATCCCTCTAATAAGAATTCCTGTGGTATGTTTGCATTTAAAAGCTCCTGTGAGATGGCTTTCTGTGAGTGTTAGTGGGAAAGTCACTCAGCAGAATGTGTCTTTTACCCCCTTCACACCTTGCATTGAAATGCATTTTGGGTGATAAGTTTGCAGTGGGATAGTGCTTGACCACATGACAGTACAGGTGTAAATGCACCCAAAACGCATTGAGGGTGGACTGTGATCCGATCAGCCAAACCACGTCATTTTCGTCGCATTGTGACCACATTGGTCATACAACAACAACTACATGCACAGAAGTACGTAATCGTGCAACTGTTCCAAACCAGCGAGGAAGCAGCTAGCCAGTTAGCAAACTAAGGTACTAGCAGGAAAGCAGCAAGAAAGTCAAAATGGATATATGGATACTCATGGATGGAGTCAAGACGAGACCAAATGTCAGCTTTCAATTTGCTGCAACGGAAGAATGGAGCGAAACTTGGCAATTCATGCAACCGAGCCAATTATGAAGCAACGGCTAAGCGAACGGCTACATCCGGCCCGTAACGTTCGGTTGTTTGAGCTGGAAAAGAGCGAACGGATCTCAATCGGATCTAAATGTGGACATTGGAGACACATATTAATACCAGGTGTAAATGTAAATGTCAGATTAAATCATATCTAGATACAATCAGGCATTTTAATGTAAGGTATTTAAGACCTCATGAAACTCATCGCCATAATGTTAACTATGTCTGGCTTGTTGTAAATGCAAAGAGTAGACATTAATTCCCAGCGGTCTAATCCCTCCAAAGGGACTTTAACAAAGATGACGTTCATAAGATGAAGCTAGATGTCCCAAGTTCTTAACAATCTGACAACCCGTCCGCTATTTTAACAGAGGTTGTAGCGGGATGAGTCTTAAATTTTGCCTTTCATATGCAGTTTTGGGCAAAAACCATGCAGTTCTTTGCATGCTGTATAAATGTGTTATTTACTCTTATTCTAAAATGGTGTATTTGGATATTTCTGCATACTGGGGACCCTAAACAGTCTTGAATTACATACATTGGGTATCACTGTATAGCTGAGACTCCTGCTGTTCCAATGAGCCCAACTGTATTCATGTGTGATGATGTTAGTCCCCATAGCAGCCATTTCATATAGTGAGACCATGTTTTGAAACTTGACATCACTGTATGAAATGACCTGTGGTGACCTCTAGGATAATCACAGCCTCATGAAACTTTACAGCGACAAACTATAGACATAGAGCATTCAGAGGATGGATGGCTTTCCTAGCTAAATTATTGATAAGGGGGTTTTCCAACTGTTTCCAGAACAGAAGTGCTCGCCATCCAATCGCCATCGGAGATGTCAAAAGTTGTTGATACCAAATCACAGCATGGCTTTTTCTGAGCGTCTCTCAGCACAGGAAGCGGCGACGGTGGCCTTGCAAAATAGATAGTGGAGAGGGAGGAGAATGCCGCGTGAAATATGCGGCCAATGGCAGGCTTATACCCACAGTCTACAGTCAGCGAGTCAGACTACTCTATTACCATAACTACAGCCACATGGAGCGTCATAGTTTGATGCATAGGGCCACTGACCAAGCTGTTGTATTTGATGACTTGGGAGTGAGAACGGGCTGCTTTGAGTGTACAGTCATCTCATTTGTGCTCTGCTCTTTAAGTAAAACGGATGGACTGCTGAAACACATGGCTGAAACGCTTGTGTAGACACTTTTTGAGCTAAAAAGTTGGTATTTTTATTTTATTTGTAGACCTTTTAACAACCAGACAAGACTAATTGTAAGTGATTTTACTAGAGCTGTGGTAGAAAAAGTTGGTTATATCTTGGCAATGCCCAGATGTTGAGTGAAATGGTCAAATATAAAAATGAATGAGATGAGGTAATTGCTCTGGAACCATCACAAAGTGTCGAGATGCGTGAGCACTTTTTAACCTCTGGCTTCGATTGAAAACCTGCAGAGTCCATCAAGGGAACATTTAAATGTTGCATTGTTAACAAATCCCAACAAGGCGTGAGGTCCATTATTTAAACATGCTAATTGCCTCCCTTTGGTTCGAGACAGTCCAGCCACATGCCTTCTCAGTGTTTCCAGTCTGACATTTTCCCACAACCTGCCGAGAAATGTCAGCAGTGAACAGCTGCACCGCTTCACACACTGTTCAAAGAGACATGCTGAGCAACATGTATTAGGCAAATTTATGGAATATAATTTCCGCCAGGAAAACACACAAAAAAGAGAGATGAAAAGTTAGGACTGTTTGGAGTGACTGTATGAATACTCAACCTGATCTCATGGGAGGTCGTTTAACTAGCACGACATTCTACTTGCCATGATAACGCAGTTTAGGATTTTTGTGTGTCATTTATACGCCTCCGGCTTAATGTGGTGAAGCGGGTTTTGAAGCGACTCTTTTAATGCCACGTTGTTACCGTGAAATGGTTGCGGTTTTGTTTAGGCAAGAAACTACGGTAATGGCTGCAGTTAGGTTTAGGGAAAAAACATCATGGTTGGTCTTAAAATAAGTACGTAAACCAAGTAAAATATGTACGTAAACAAAGTATAACAAAAGTATGGAAAACACGTCACTGACGTCGCAAAAAAATAAAACATTCTGGGACACGAACACCAGTCTCCTGTTTGAAAGTCTTGCGTTTGTTGGACCCTTCCACCACCACCCCTCCCACCCATCATTTCTCCCTTTTTATTCCAAGTCACTAGCTCTGAGCGTATAGCCTATTCACGCGGAAGCATTTGCATTGCAGTCAGTACAGACTACATGGCGTACATGTGACACGCCAAAAGCAACAAAGGCGTTGTTACTGCACACAAAATGACTTATAAATTACCCGTGTCATTTATACACTATTTGGTGAGACCGGGCTGTACTCCCAACAATAACATACAATTCACAACATGTAAGAAAAATATCTTTGAGCAGCCAACTGCCTGTGGGATAAGTGAGTGTGTTGACATGGACATGAGTATCCCGGTTATGATCGAGGATTTGAAGTATCGTGTTTTTGTGTTTGAGCATGTAAACACCATATCCCGATTTCAGAAACTTGGATAAGCCCTTGTTTATATCTTGTGCAGGGCTCATTGCATGGGTGGAATATGGTCTCAAAAAATATGAAATGCAAGTCTCCCTTCAAAAATAACCCAAGGCACACTGTAGGGTTTTGCTAAATTAAAATTCCTTTATTTTATATGGCAATATGTATTTAAAATGACCAACGTCTTCATCAGGATATGAAACTCAGCATAACTTCAATCAGGAAGACTATTATCTCTCTCTGCGCAGGTGCAGCTTCAGCAAGGCGACAATGAAACAGAGTTTTGTCCTTCTGTAATGAAAGGGTTGAATGCACTTAGTAGTTTAGATGGGAAAAGACATCGAAATGCTGACCTATACATGTCTGTATAGCAGCCGCAGGTAACAGAACGCCGGTTTCTCAACTTAAAATGTAAATCAGTCAGGACCACTTTAGTCATAGAACTTTTATTTCCATTTGCAGTACTATATATTTGGCAGTATGGCTCTGTTCTGGGACCTCCCGGCCCTTCTGCATGAATACGTGGAAAGCCTAAGGCAGGGAGAGCAGCAGCAAAGAGCCCCTGGGTACAGAACAGAGCCGACATCAATGACAACATAAATGTCATTGATTGAGTCAGACACAGTATGAAAAGGAGGAGCTGGGGTGGAGGTGGGTATAGGCAGGCTAAAGCAGCTTAAATAAAGCGCCCTGTATGGAATTTTCCAATTGGGTTCATAGAAGGGAATCAGCTGATCCTGATTGGGCTGGCTTGAGATCAGCTGCTAATCAGCTGATCAGGCTGTGATGTGAGCTGAACTTGACTGTGTGGCCTGCCTGAAGTAGCGTTACGCTCAATACATCACAGGCACAAATAAAATGCAGTAATCAGTAACTGGGATTTGCGTATTTATCATGTATATGAATAACCTGGTTTCTCTGTGCTCATGTAAACTCTCCATCCCAACTATCAAAACCAAGATAAGCCTCATAAACGGGAAACTGTCCATGTATAATGTCCATGTAAACATACTGAATTACTTCTTGCATACGTTCTTTAGCATCTCGACTCTGGAGAACATGAAGGTTCCTCTGTGATACGCAGAGCCGTTCTCCTCACCCTCTATTCCAAAGACCCTCGCCAGCTTGCTCTTGTATTTACCGTTAACATGCAGTGATACTGTTAAATGAGAGATTTATAGACTACTTGTAAAATTTGCAGACTTATGCCAAATCTATTGAGTCAGTAGTAGTAAATCAACATTTTGACGTACTATTTTATAATGTTGATGTAATGTAA
>CAKALU010068000.1:5714-30061 GCA_916700995.1 Hozukius guyotensis
AAAAGTTCAGAAACTTGTGTTTGGTGGATTATTTCTCTGTTGTTACAATGCTAATGGTCATTGTATTTTACATGGTTGGAAAGCCTGTTTATTTACCTTCACAATGATGTCCAACTTGTAAGGATCATGCATTTGTGGGATGAGCAGCACAGCTGATTATGTGGGTAGCGCCCAAGAAAAATGTGCCAAAATGCTCTGCCAATGGTAAACAGTGTATTCTCCTGTTGGAATTGACTCTTGTTTTGAGTTGTTTGGTGGATTGGATGATTGAACTCTCTATCAGTAACAAGGAACAAACAAGACATATTGGCTATTTTACACTTTATTCATTTAATACACCATCAGGAGCCTCAGTAGCGGGTGGAAGATCCATACGCAGCCACAACAGCCTGGCACCTCCTCCTCATGCTGGTCACCAACCTGGTCACACGTTGCTGTGGGATGGCGTTCCATTCCTCAACCAGGATTCATTGCAGGTCAGCCAGCGTGGTTGTTTTGGTCACTCTAACACGTACAGCACGCCCAAGCTGATCCCACAAGTGTTGAATTGGGTTGAGGTGTGGACTCTTGGCAGGCCGTTCCATTCTCTCTACTCCCACATTGTGGAGGTAGTCTCTGATAACCCTGGCTCTGTGGGGGCGAGCGTTGTCATCTTGGAGGATGAAGTTAGGTCCCAGATTGTGGAGATATGGGATCGCCACTGGCTGCAGAACCTCATCCCGATATCTCACTGCATTGAGATGGCCTTCAATGATGACAAGCCTTGTTTTGCCATTGACATCATTGAGGGAACACACAACCACGCTGGCTGACCTGCAACGAATCCTGGTTGAGGAACAGAACGCCATCCCACAGCAACGTGTGACCAGGTTGGTGACCAGCATGAGGAGGAGGTGCCAGGCTGTTGTGTGGCTGCGTATGGATCTTCCACCCGCTACTGAGGCTCCTGACGGTGTATTAAATGAATCAATATGTCTTGTTTGTTCCTTGTTACTGATAAAGTTCAATCATCCAATCCACCAAAACAACTCAAAACAAGAGTCAATACCAACAGGAGAATACACTGTTTACCATTGGCAGAGCATTTTGGCAAATTTTGTTTTGGGCGCTACCCACATAATCAGCTGTGCTGCTCATCCCACAAATGCATGATCCTTACAAGTTGGACATCATTGTGAAGGTAAATAAACAGGCTTTCCAATGTTGTAAAATACAATGTCAATAAGCATTGTAACAACAGAGAAATAATCGACCAAACACAAGTTTCCGAACTTTTTTTTCTCAGTTTATTATGTTTTTTGCCTTTACTTGGCCTGGCTATTTTCCGCGGTCAGATCTGGTGTGTGCTTGCTTGCCTGCTAACATCTCCTAATGTTACGGCGCCACTGATGTAAACAAACTTGGCAGCAGCGTAACTTGTTTAATTGACAGCTGATTGGCAAATAATCAGTTTGTGTCAGAAGGGGGCGGGATGTGTGTGAATTTGATTGGATAGAAATTTAGGTTTACCAAGTGACTTTGTCTTATCAAATCTTTTTACATATTCTTTGAACCTTTAGCCAGTGACTCAGAAACGGGTCGCGAGACGGGTCGCGAGCTACGGGTCGCGAGCTACGGGTCACGAGCGAGCGACGTGTTGGAGACCCCAATACTATACTATGACTTTTTTCAAAATACTTTGCTGTGACTTTTTTATTACTTTTGTGAAATACTACACTAGGAATTTTTTTATAACTTTTTCGACATGAAAGGGACATATTACTACACGATGACTTTTTTCCACATAGTATACTATGACCTTTTTATCACTTTTTTCAACATACTATACTATGACTCTTTCGACTTACTATACTATGACTCTTTTATGACTTTTTTCGACTTACTATACTGATGTTTTTATCACCTTTTATGACATACTATACTATAACTGTTTTATGACTTTTTTGTGTCTTTTTTGACATGCTATACTATGACTTTTTTATGACTTTTCGATTTACTATACTATGACGTTTTTGTGACTTTTTCGACATACTATACTCATAGTCATAGTATAGCATGTTGAATAAAGTCATAGTATGGTATGTAGATAAAAAGTCATAGTATAGTATGTCAAAAAGTCATAGAAGTCCTATGACTTTTGTCAAATATTTAGTCATAGTATAGAATTAAAAAAAAATCATAAAAAAGACTATTCTGACGAAAAGAGTCACATTATAATATGTCGGAAATAGTCATGGTATGGTATGTTGGAAAAAAAGCCATAAAAAAGTAATAGTAAGTATATCGAAAAAAGTCATAGTATAGTATGTTGAAAAAAGTAATAAAGTGATTGTGTAGTATGTCGAAAAAAGTCGTAGTATAGTATGTCAAAAAAGTTATAGAACAGTATGTCGCAAAAAATTCATGATTCAGTATGTCAAAAAAGTCATGGTATAGTATGTCGAAAAAAATGTATAAAAGAGTATATTCTGACGAAAAAAGTCACGGTATACTGTAGCAAAAAAGGTCATAGTGCAGTTTGTAAAGAAAAAAGGCATAGTATAGTATGTCAAAGAAGTGATAGTGTATCATGTCATACAAAGTCATAATAAAGGCATAGTATAGTAAAGACTGTCAAAAAGTCACAGTATAGTATGTCAAAAATGTCATAGTCTAGTATGTCATAAAAAAGTCATGGTATAGTATGTATAAAAAGTGATAATAAAGTCATGATGAAGTATGTCGAAATAAAAGTCAGTGTATAGTAGGTCATAAAAAAAGTCAGTCCACTATATCATAGAAAATCATAATAAAGTCATAGTATATATACATGTCAAAAATGACATAGTATAGTATGTCATAAAAAAGTCATAATATAATATGCAATAAAATTCACAATATATTATGTCAAAAAGTCATAATAAAGGCATAGTATATGATGTCAAAAGGTCATACTATAGTATGCCATAAAAAAGTCATAATATCGTATGTAATAAAATTCACAATAATGTCAAAGTAGTAAAGTATGTACAGTATGTATGTATGTCATAAAGAACACCTACCAAGGGATGCAATGTGGATTCCTCCATGAAGGATGTGCATGAGAGGCCTTTGAAGTCCTGACTGGGGTGCGGCAGGGATGCTTGCTCTCTCTCTTCCTCTTCGTCCTCTGCATAGACTGGACTATGAAACATGTAACGAGCAATAACCAAACCGGCATACAGTGGAACCTGACCGAACAGCTAGAAGATCTGGATTTTGCTGATGATCTGGCTCTACTAGCACACACCCACCAACAGATACCAGGAAAATCACACGAACTAGAGATAACAGCTGCCTCCCTTGGCCTCAAAATCACCTCATCAAAAACCAAGGTAATGAGAATCAACAAGAACAACACACCAATAATCATGGAACAAAACCAGCTAGAGGAAGTAGCCAGCTTTACATACCTTGGGAGCATAGTTACTGTGGACGGAGGTACGGAGGAGGATGTCAAAGCCAGAATTGGAAAAGCAAGGACAACATTCAACATCTTAAACAAAATCTGGAAAACAAAAAACCTATCACTCAAGACCAAACTACAAATTTTCGGATCTACAGATCCAAAACATGGAAGACGACCACCAGGATACTGAACAAATTACCGAAAGCAGGCTCCTCACATGGAACCCACAAGGAAAGAGGAAGAGAGGACGTCCTAGAACCACCTGGAGAAGAATCACAGAACAGGAGATGAAGAGGGAAGGGCTGTCATGGCAACAACTGGATCGGAGGGCACAAGACCGGAGAAGATGGAGGGGTTTCATCGATGGCCTATGTTCCTTAAGGAATTTAAAGGCCTAAGAAGAAGTACAGTATGTCAAAGTCATAGTCTAGTATGTCAAAATGTCAGTATAGTATGTCATAAAAAGTCATAGTATAGTATGTATAAAAAAGTCATAGTCTAGTATGTCATAAAAGTCACAATATAGTATGTCAAGTATGTCAAAAATATATAGAATAGTAAGTCAGAAAAGGTCATAGTAGAGTATGTCAAAAAATAATGTCAAAAAATAATGACAAAAATATCACATAGTATGTCATAAAAGTCACAATATAGTGTCAAAAAGACAGTACAGTATGTCAAAAAAGAGTCATGTATAGTATTTCACAAAAAGTGACAATAAGTGTCATAAAGTCATGATATAATTTAGTATGTCATTAAAAAGTCATAGTACAATACGTATAAAAAGTCAGTGTAGTATGTCATAGAAATTCATAATAAAGTCATAGTATAGTATGTCAAAAAAGTTATAATATAGTATGTCAAAAAGTCATAGTATAGTACGTCATAAAAGTCATAATATAGTATGTCAAAATGACATAGTATAGTATGTAAAAAAAAAAGTCATATCGTTTGTGAAAAAGTCATAGTATAGTACGTAAAACGTCATAGTGTAGTATGTATAAAGTCATAGTGTAGTATGTATAAAAAAAGTCATGGTGTAGTATGTCAAAAAGTCATGGTTTAGTATGTCATAAACAAGTCTTATGTCGTACAGTATCTTATTACTTTTTTGACATACTATATTTTGGTATTTTTATGGCATACAACTAGGACTTGACATATAATAGTATGAAATTTTTTCTGACTTACTATTTCATGGGTTCTCAAAGTTTTGATGAGTGAGTACTACTATTGAAAGTGAAAGTATTGAAATGGATCGTGAATGATGCTTCGGAGGGCCGCACTTTGAGAAACTACGGTTATGGACTGTGCACTAGACAAAAATTGTGTCATTTTAGATGCAGAGTTTTCTGTGACACCAGCTCTAACAACAAAGCAAAAGTGAGTACGGCTCACATATGCCCGCTCACTGCTTGACCCCTACAAAAGTAGGGCCAAAGGTTTTGCCCTTTTGGAAATAATGGAATTATTTAAAATTTTGAAATTTTGGGCATCCTGGACTTCTAACCCCCTAGAGGCACAACTACACCACACTGTTAACCATCATACCAAATTTGAAGTTCCTGAGTTAAATAGTTTTTGAGTTCTGCTCCAGAAAAGGAATTGAAGTGGAAAAAAAATCCGTTTTTGGCCAAAATTTCAAAAGTTTTGGGCACCCTGGACTTCTAACCCCCAAAAAGCACAACTATACCACACGGTCAACCATCACACCAAATTTGAAGTTCCTAAGTTAAATAGTTTTAGAGTACTGCTCCGGAAACGAAAGTGTGACATGCGAATGGACAGACAGAAGGACGGACGGAAGGACACGCGGAGCACTATATACCCGTGACTACGTTGTCGCGGGGGTATAAATAGGTCTTGGTGATTGACAGCAGCACTCAGATTAGTTTAAAAACGTGTTAATTCACCAAACTAACATGTGTCTGTCTGTATGTCTGTCTGTCTGTCCTCCACCTCGTTCCCCTTCAGGCGACTCTTTGCTCAAAGAAGAGCTGTCTCCAGGCCATGGTGGCCCAACTGGCCTCTGACAGTGAGGAGCTCCATCAGGTGGTCTCCAGCATCATGAGGAACCTGTCCTGGAGGGCTGATATCAACAGCAAGACAGTCCTCAGAGACATCGGCTGCGTGTCTGCACTGATGACCTGCGCCCTGCAGGCCACCAAGGTAATGCAAAACAAACCAACCCACACAGACGAGATTATCTAAGAAGGATCTGAAAAACAGAAAAGGTTTTCTCCTCAGAAATGTTATATCTTGTAGTCAACCTGTGTTATACATGATCATTGAAAATGCTCTGCTGTGGATACATCCATTAATAATTTTCATCTCTGGCATTCTGTAAAATTGCTTAAAGGAATTGTTTGATATCTTGGGAAATAAGTGTATTTGCTTTTTGGCAAGTTACACCACCCATGTTAGATATGAAGCTACAGCCATCAACCGGTTAGCTTACCTTAGCCTTAAGACTAGAAACCGGTCGACACAACTAGTCTGGCTCTATCAAAAGGTAACATAATCCACCTACCAGCTCACTTACATGTTATATTGCATTTGTTTAATCCATACAAAAAGTGTAAAAACAGCAATTTGCCGCTTTACTGTGGGTTATGTGCTGGCACTTATTTCTTGGCTCGGAGCTGTTGTCAGGCAACCAGTGGAAAACTCTGGGAAGTTTCTCCCAGCCAATAAATAGTACAGCACACAACTCCCCTTTGAATGTTTCCATCGCTTTTACACTCACTTTTTGAATAGATTAAACAAATTAGATACAACGTATAATTCAGTGAGCTTTAGTGGTGCTGCTAGTTGGATTTTGTTACCTTTGGACAGAGCCAGGCAAGCTGTTTCCCGTTTCCTGTCTTTATGCTAAGCTAATCAGATGCTGGCTGTAGCTTTATATTTACCCTACAGACATGAATGGAATCAGTCTGAACACCTAACCTGCAAGAAAGAGAAAAGGATTTCCTAAAATGTCAAACCTGTCTTTTAAAACACTATACCAATGTGTTTACAAGTTTTAACTTTTTTTTTATTTTAGACGTTTGAGTTTAGTTTTGTTACTTTCGATTAATTTCTGTACGATATAAAAGTCAATTAGCATATTTTTGAAACTTGAGTTGGCTAATCCCCTAGATTGAACATCATTAATTTATGTCAGTTTTACACACTGATTAAGCACAGTTTGATTTGAAAAGTCTGCTCAGAATTACCTAATAATGATAACGTAATACTGACAAAAATGACTGCTGACTTTGTGTTCACTGTGATGGATTACACAATTTAAACAGGTTTCAAGTGTCTACTGATGGATTGTCATACTGTGTAAAAATGAATGAGAAACCAATGGATGGCTGGAACAGAACAGAAAAAAAAGTTTGCAAAATGTTTTTTGAAGCATCATACAAACATCCTTAACAACCAATCCAACCATCCAAACATTGTGGTTAAAAACGTGTGTATATATAGTCTTCTTTCTCAATGATTTTCAGTCAAGATTAAATGTGTGTAAAGGCCTTTTCACACCGGGGGCGGGGCTTTTTGCGCGATAAAATTGCACGTCAATACATTTTTCCGAACCTTTTACCTTTAACAATAAAAGCCCTAGACATGCAGATGAATATTTCACATTTTCGTGTTGTTTGTTTTTCACGCCCCTGGTGTGTAAAGGCCTTCATTTATTATTTTCTGTTTGTTTGTTTTGCTGGTTTTCCAGGAGTCGACCTTGAAAAGCCTCCTGAGCGCTCTGTGGAATCTGTCGGCTCACAGCATCGACAACAAGGTGGCTATCTGTTCAGTGGACGGCGCTCTGGGCTTCCTGGTCAGCACGCTGACATACCGATGTCAAACCAACTCGCTCGCCATCATCGAGAGCGGAGGAGGAATTCTTCGAAACGTGTCCAGTCTGGTCGCAACACGGGAAGACTACAGGTAGATTTCTGGGACTCAAACACTAATTGTCACATTAGTAAAGAAATTTCATTGACATTGTAAATAGTTTGACAAAAAAATCTAAACTCAAGGGCCACTTGCTAGCTTTTTCTGTAGCTTTCAACCGCATTTAATGGTCTTCATTAGCAAATCGTGTTTGCTCAGTTGTCACGGATATGCCTCAGAAGGAAGACAGACTGAGTTATGGGACGACAACTGAGCAAACACCATCCGCTGGCTCCAGAAAAGGCTAATAAGTCAAACATGAGTCAATATTTTTTTTGGCCTTCTTTTTTGGTTCCTTTGTTTTAATATAACTAAGAAATGTATTAAATGCCTTTTGCTTTCTTATTTCACAGGCAAATCCTCAGGGACCACAACTGCCTCCAGACTCTGCTGCAGCACCTGCGCTCCCACAGCCTGACCATAGTGAGCAACGCCTGCGGGACTCTCTGGAACCTTTCTGCCCGAAGTCCGAAAGACCAGGAGCTGCTGTGGGACCTTGGTGCAGTTAGCATGCTACGTAACCTTATCCACTCCAAGCACAAGATGATAGCCATGGGCAGCGCTGCAGCTTTAAGGAATCTCCTCACCAATCGACCCTTGAAATACAAGGATGCTGCAGTCGTATCCCCTGGCTCATGCATGCCCTCACTCTACATGAGGAAACAGAAGGCTCTGGAGGCAGAGCTGGATGCCAAACACCTTGCAGAGACTTTTGATACCCTTGAGAAACAGAGCCCCAAGCACCTGACCCTCATCAAGCCGCTACGGCACATTGAGAGTCTGGCAAAGGATTACGCATCTGATTCTGGTTGTTTTGATGATGACGAGGCCCCCAACGTCTCCAGTAGCCTGGACACTGGTAGTTTCTCTATGCTGTCCATGTTCCTTACAAATTCTAACTTCCAGCAAAACCAACTACGTAAGAGGGACAGTGAACCTGAGAGAGACGTAGATATGCCTCAGATGGTCGAGAAGAGACACGCTCCTGCTGACGATGTGGTATCTGCCGCTGCAGAGAAACTAGCAAAAAAGATCACCAACACGGTTGCCAAGATTGACAGGTTAGTGGAGGACATCACCATGCACACATCCTCGGAGGACAGTTTTAGCCTCAGCTCTGAAGACCACCTGGCGGACTGGCCTTACGGACTGGATGAACTCAATGAAGCCCGGGCAAAATCATGCTCCCCCTGCCGTCTCTCTGATACAAGCAGCTTGGCCCACAGGGAACGCCTAAGTAGAGCCCACGCCCTCTTGCGCCTCAAAACTGCCCATACAAGTGTATCAACAGACAGCCTAAACAGTGGAAGCACCAGTGATGGCTACTGCGGCAGCAAAGACCAAATGCGACCTGCTCCAAAAGCTCTAATGATGCAACAACGACCCAACCAGCTTGATCTCAAGGTGGCTCATCAAGATTACCTTAATGTAGGACCTTCTGTCTTGAATGAGACTAACCAGCAAGATATTCCGGAGAGAGATTCTGTGGACAACAAAGATGGGAGAGCTATAGAGCTCAGCAGCACAGATGCAGAAAAGAACCAGGATCAACCTGTACAAACACCTGTCAGTGCATCCACTAAACTCTCCTCTGATGTCAGCATGACTTCAATTAAACTGTCTCCTTCTTATCAGCAGGTCCCACTCATTCAGAGTGTGGCCAAATTTGGTGTAGCAAAGACAGCAATCAATGTCCAGGCTGCCCAAGCAATGAGGAGGCAAGCATGGGTACCTACTGTGATGACTGGGGGTAGTATTACAAAATTTTCTCCAATGACATCCACCAGAAGCCCAACTATTGGGCCAATGGAGACAGTCCAAAAATACTCGGTGGAGAACACCCCGATTTGCTTCTCCCGCTGCAGTTCACTGTCCTCCCTGTCTTCTGGGGACGGAGCGCTGGATGGACAAAGTGAGAATGAGCTGGAAAGTGACTCATCATTAGAAATAATTGAAGTGGAGGATGGAGAAGTGGTGAAGAGAGCTGAAGAGGATGAAACCTTGGAGGATCTAAGTGACAGCCAGCTGCTGATGACTGACTCAAAAACCTTACCCAGTAAAGAGACTGATCCCATTGTGATTCCCTGTCCTGCCAAAAGGGAAAAGGTGTTCCTTAGAGGAGCTTCACCAGCCATACTTGAAGACAGATCTCCATCCAGTTCATCTGAGAACTACATCCATGAGACACCTCTGGTAATGAGTCGCTGTAGCTCAGTCAGTTCACTGGGCAGCTTTGAGTCGCCCTCTATCGCCAGCTCAATCCAAAGTGATCCATGCAGTGAGATGATAGATGGAACTATAAGCCCTAGTGATCTCCCCGACAGCCCAGGGCAAACCATGCCTCCTAGTCGAAGTAAAACTCCATGTTGCGTTGAGTCAAATGGACCAGAGACACAGGCTACAGGAATAGATGGCCAATGGGAAAGCAGCCTGCGAACGTTTATGGAGATTGCAGACTCCAAAGAGAGGTTTAACTTTCCTCCTGACCTGGACACCATGATCTACTTCACTGTGGAAAAGCCCACTGAGAACTTCTCTTGTGCTTCAAGCTTAAGTGCTCTGCCTCTTCATGAACACTACATACAAAAAGATGTAGAGCTGAAATTGACCCCCTTACTCCAGCAAAATGACAAAGATCTTCCATTCCCTGATGAGGATGAGCAAGGTTTCGACCACGGTGAGAGATATAGTGAGTGCAACTCAGACGATGACATAGAAATCTTAAAGGAATGCATCAATTCAGCAATGCCCTCCAAGTTCAGAAAAGTAAGACCTTCCCTGATGACCACCATCCCTCCTCATATTCTCAATTCCCAGATCCGAAAACCGATACATCTTCCTGTATACATGATGCTTCCAAATGGCAAAACCCAAATTTGTCCTGGGAGAAGAATTGTCATCCCACAACAGGACTTCAAAGTTGATGATTCATCCTTCACTGATTCTGCGGAAGGTACACCAGTCAACTTCTCCAGCACAACATCACTAAGTGATGAAACACTTCAGTATCCAGTGAAGGAGAGGGGGGCTAAAGACTGCACAGCTAAAGGTATGAACAAACAGGAATTGCTCGATGATGAGGCTAAGAGGATAGAAGACTTGAGGATATTCTCACACTTCCATAAACCCAACAGAATGAACTACCCATCTGAGATACAAATGAACCGAACAACCAAACATATCATTCCCACTCAGAGGGTGCTGATGCAGAGCAAAGAGGTAGCCGATAGAGTGGCAAAGCAAAGAAATCGTGATCAGTCTCCTAACCAACAAAAGAAGAAGCAAGGTCAAGGCCCAGTCAGGAAATTTGAACTGCCAGTCATTAAGCAAAACACAGACAGTAACCTTAATATGGGATCACAAAAAGGAAAAACTATTTTTCGACAAATGACACATTCTTCAGAGGAGAGTAACAGCTTCTATGACGACGAAAATCAAGCAATGAAACGAACAAGTAGAAAACAGATCAGGGAAGCAAGTAGAAATACTCTCTCCCGGAGCATGACAAATATTGGCAGGATTGATAATTCCCAAGCAATGCCCAGAGGATTTCACAAGATAAAACAGAATCTGATAAAGGATGAATCCCTGACATGTTACTCACTTAGCTCCTCACTTAGTTCACTGAGTGATGCCGAGTTTGAGGATCATAAATCAAAAGCCCAACAAATATGGTACAAAAACAGACATAACAAAACACTGAATATGATGAAACAAACAAAGCCTATGAACATTCACAGCCAATACGAAGAGCCAAGCTCACCAAGCTCTGTCAGCATGGATTCGGAGGATGACCTCCTTCAGAAATGCATAACATCTGCCATGCCCAAGCAGAGAAGGAAGCTTTCTGCCAGGAAGAAGAAAGCAGAAAATCAAAAACAAAAGGCCTCTGATGAATGGAATATGGATGAGGAAATGGATAGTGATGATACAGCATGGGATAAAGACTCAGACCTCAATAGTGTTGAATGGAGAGCCATACAAGAAGGTGCTAATTGTGTTGTCACTGGGCTACAGGCATCAAAGTCTCAGGAGCCATCCTCTGAAGAGACTGAATCAGTCCTGTCATTCATGTCAACATCCAGCTTTACACCCAAAGAAAGGAAGTTTGCTAAAGACAAAAAGGTAAATAAACCTCTGGACTTCGCACAGCGCAAGCCAGTTCCAAACTTACCAGTGGTTTTCAGAGGCAGGACAGTGATCTATACACCGAAAAAAGAGGAAGCTCCATCACAAATACCTCCTCCCAGAAAAGTACCAACCAAGACAGATGCTCCAAAGAACCCAAACCTTGCTCAGCACAGATCAAAGAGCCTTCACCGATTAGGTCGCCCACAGGACATTGAACTGTCTTTGCCAAAGAGGAGCTCTACTCCACCTCCAAGGATACCAAAAAGTTCATCCTCTGGATCATCGCAAAGCTCTACACCATCTAAACAGTCGCAGAAGAAGATAACATCCCTGACAAATAAATCCATCCAGAAAAAGAATGCCTCACCAGCTAGTAGCCCACCAGCTAGTAGTCCGCCTGAAAGAAAGGGACGCTCTCCTGTTGTGAATCAAAATGAAAAGTCCCCACCACCTAAAACTCAAAAGTCACCTGTCCGAATCCCTTTTATGCAAAATTCAGTCAGGCCCAGACCTTTGTCGCCTCTGGTAACTAACCTAACGAACACCAGACAAACCAATCAGGTCAACGGGAAAAGGGTGCCCCCCGCCAATCGATTTGGACTGGTCAGGATGACTTCTGTCCATTCAAGTGGCGGTGAGTCTGAGCGTAATGGATTCTTGAGACAGCTGACTTTCATTAAGGAATCACAGACTGTGCTGAAACGTGATGGCTCTGCACGCAACATGCCTGGATCTCAGAATGGATCCCCCCACAGAGCAGTTCCTGGAGCTTCAGCTGTCTTCCTTTGCTCATCACGCTGTCAGGAACTTAAGGCAGCTGTGCAAACCCCGCGAAGGGTGCAAGTAAAAGGTCCAAGGCAAAAACAGCAAGTCCAGAGGCCAGACCACGGCCTTGAGAAGCAGAATACAACCCTCACTAGAGCGACCTCCAGTGAACGGGACCTATCTGCAAGACGCCCAGCCAGGAGAACTAGCTCTGAAAGCCCCTGCAGAGTGGCTCAGCGAAACGGGCCTGGCAGAGTGTCCGGAGCCAGGCAGCAACAAGACAAAGATACCTTTAAACGTCACGCATCATCACCGAGCATAAACATACTGAGCCGAGTGACCAGTCGGTCTTCCCTTCGCTCGTCTTCATCCGATTCAAGTGGAAGAGCAAAGAGTGAGGATGATACAAAGAAGAAAGGACAGAGGTCTGCATCACGGCTAAATGACAGAGTCACCTGGAGGAGGATCAGGGATGAAGATGTACCTCAGATCTTGAAAAGCACTCTGCCAGCCAATGCATTACCTCTGGTGCCTTCTCCTGATGGGGAACAGCCAAAGCCATCAGCTCTTCCAGGAAAACTGCCAACCATTCTACTTGCATCTCGCAAGACAAGTGATGCGATAGTCCAGACAGAAGATTTTTCGAACGACAAGACCAACTCGAGCACCTCTCCAACAGTCGAAACAGCTCGGGTGACCTCGGAGGAAGTGGCACGATTTTCGCTACTCCGAAAGACTAGTGCCACCTCTGGGAGTAACATCCAGGAAGGAGATTCAGACGTCTCCCTGAGGAGCCACAGCACCGTCTCCACAGGAACAACAGACAACCACATAGGTGGAGTTGTGCATTTCCGCCAAGGATCCCCCAGCAAGGCCGCCCGAATCACTCCATTTAATTACACCCCAAGCCCCATTTCCTGCTGCCTGCAAGAAACACAGAGCCAAGCAGCCACAATCAATGAAAAGTCAGGGGAAAAAAGTGAGTCGTAGGATATTTAGTGGATTACTAGATGACATGGATGATTCTACTGTGTTCCTGAACGAAACTCAGGTGGACAGACTAGGAGTGTGCTGGCCCCTATACCTCGGGTATTGACCCTTTACTTTCCCCCATTCACTACATTCAAGTTTTTCTCTTTGAACGATTGATCACGGCTTCCATCTACCATTCACACAGGGTTGGATGTATGCATTGAGACAGGTCTGACATGAACAGACCATCAATAACTTTTAGAGATGCACTTCAGAGAAAAATCTCACATGAAACAACAGTGCATCTTTTTCTACTTTTTTTCTATTTGTAGAATAATCATTGCCTGGTAGAAATGTAGTGAAAACATGAAGCAAAAGACTATTAACTTGATTTCAGCACATAAATCACCATCGGTCTCCTGGACAGAATCAATAAAAGAACAATATTATGCAAACTTTTGAAGGATTACTCAGCAAGACTTTTACCTGAAAAGGTACAAACCGTGGCGGACTGTTGACAGCCTCTCACAAAGGACGCAAATACACTGACATGTTAAGTATTTTTTACATACAGTACATCAATGCTTTGGCCTCACCAATCAACTGAATATGACCTTTCCTGTTACTTACAGAGCCCAGTAGGGTTGGGGCTACATTTTTGATAAAACACATCTTCAAATTAATAGTGCAATCACCTTTATTCATTTGTCTTGTTCTAAAAATTTAGCAAGAGATAAAAAATGAAGTCATTTTGAAACACGATTTAGTATTTTGATTGATAATTGAAACTGGTGTATTGAGCGCTGAAATTATTAATTTGAATATATGATTTCTCAAAAATGTTCACCCCAATACCTACTGGACTCTAGTTACATCACTGCTGCCGAACATATTATGGCAAATCCTGTCATTTTCCAAACTATCAGCTGATCCCGGGTAACTTCACACTCTCCTGTAATCTGTCTTAATCAGTATTGTAAATAACATGCAGATATACAAAATCTTCAAATCTTCCTGGTGGGCAAAAGAATCTCTGTGTTGCTCCCCGACAGCATGCTAATATATCCACTGACTGTACGCACACCTGTTAACATTGTGAACAATGGACAGAAATGATGTTGTTATTCAGAGGTAAAACACTTTCTAAAGCCCGATGAAAGCATTACTAGCCATCTGTATTCAAGTGCCGCAAAGACCTATAATGCTATCAAATTGTTAGCGCAGATGAACAAAGCGACTACACGCCTCTGTTCATCGAATGCAATGACATTATATTCCTGTTTGCTACTAGATTCAGGCACTGTTTGCTGTTGAGTATTTCCTGTCAAGAAACAAAAAGATTTGATTCAGTGATGGTTGGGCTTCGAGTCGATGGACGTGTGTCCTTACAAAAGTCTTAACGTGTTAATATCTGCTTAACTGTGTTGCTGTTAAAGTAGTGATAGGTCGAGAAGAAGTCGAATATAAAGACGATGAATATTCTCTGTAGTTGTACCATCACTCCTCCATGTGTGCTGGGAGATTAAAGACAGCAGAGTGCTGGACAGAACGAACACTCACCTACATCAAGGGGCTGTTTATTCAGAAAAACAAGGTTTTGTATTTACCACCCTACTGTATTTCCAAAGCATGTTTTAAGTATGAATAAAGCCCAAGTAGCTTTTGAATGCAAACCTTTCAAGTCCCACTGGCCATTTTCAGATAAGTGATACAGCTCCTAAATCTACTGTATATTTTCAGTATCAAACACTCACCTGGTGTATGTGGGTTTGAATAAAGTTATAGGGCTTGTGAAATGATGTTCAGAAATCATTTTAAAGCCTGTGGTTGTATAAATCCTTTTGTAAAAACTGCATGAGTAATTCAAGCTTGGAATATATCCTGTTATCATTTTTGTGCAATTTATTTGAGACATTCTCAACTTGTTTGTACAGCTACAAACAAGGCTGAGCAATATTTAAAATTCATTCAATTCTTTTTATTTAATGTGCATGTGAACATTTTGTTATCACAGCACGCACACAAAGGTTTCTTTGAAAAAGTAATGGAGATGATAGCTACTACATTAGCTGTCCTGGGTCACGATAGTTTGTGAATATGTGTGAATATTTATGTGAAATGTTCCATTGTATGCACACCTGCTGTAGATTACAGGACTGCCGTGACTCCAGTTGGCATCTGGCTCTTTCCATATCATAGTGAATCAAATGATCGTATCTATGAGAGGAATAGAGTGAAAAAGGACTGCTTTTGTTTCACTCTAACCAGAGGAAAGGTGAAGCCACAGGAGTCAACTGAAGTAGTGGATCAATTCTACTATTCTGTTGTCTCCACTACTAGCTTACAAATGGTGATATAAAACCACAGAGTTTAAATTACTTTTGAACATCTTTTCACAAAGTCAAAATCTTTTTGTCCCTTATTTGAGCTCATAACTGATGGTTTGATGGTTTGATACTTTAAAAGACCGATTTTGGGTGGAGAATCATTTTAACAGACTCTAATAGTAAAATCAGGATGAAAGGACGAAAATTGTGTGAATGAGACGGACGGGGAGTTTGTCTCCATGTTTAAAAACCATCAGACGGTCCTGGAAGTTAGTCCACCATCCCCGTCGATGGCCTTGTTCACGCCTGGCGAGTACATGTCCAAACTATTGCAGATGAGTTTTAAATAAAGTAAATTATGCTCTGTATTTCCAATTTTCCAATTCACAAACTAAATATTTAAACATTCTGGATGGTTAAAATTAATCTGAACATAAATGCGACTGAATCTGTTATCAAAACTGGAAATTATGAGCCTTTAGTTTTATGGACATTAACTATTAAGATGATGTCCTGTGTCAACTGATCATAATGGCGGCAAGGTCCCAGCCTGTCGTGCATGAACAAGGCCACAGAGGAGTTATGGTGCCATGTGAAATAGGCAAAGCAACAGCGGTGTGTCATAATAAATGTTTTCATCCAATAAAAAGTGACGTGTTTCATTAAACCGCTGTCGACTTCCCTTCTTACAGGCGCAGGTGTGAAACTGTTCAAAACTACAAAGATGTGACAGAAAACATGACGTCATCAACATGGTGCTTTTTATTTTGTTTTTGTTGTGACACATTCACTGACACCTTGTTAATAAAGAGGTGTTCAGACTGAACATGTAGCCAATTTTAGGAGGTGGAATATACAAAAAAAACTCAACGCAAAAACGGGATATGATTGAGTGAAGACGCGACTAGCGATGATACGCTCGAAGCAGGCGGCTCAATCCTTCAATACGATTGGCAGCCCTTGCTAAAATACAAAGTTATTTAAAGTTAACATATGGCTTCAGTAGTCTTAGACAGACTATGTGGATATAAGTTACAGTATTTGTAGTACCAAATTCCCTATTTCTGTTTATCTGGAGTTTCCTCACTGAGCTGCAGTGGAGGGATAGTAAGAAAAAGAGGGAATCTGTCCTAAATAGACTGGAACCTTGAATGATATCTACTTGATTTGATTAACTGCTGAAGCCTCATATTAGCTTCAAATAACTTTGCAACAAAACAAGACTGGATTTTGTCTTCCATCACTTACATTGAACATCAAGAAGAAATCTTTTGATGTCTAGTATGAACTTGAGGAATGATTAGTGCAAGCAAAACCCTTTCAATATTCATATGGACACTATGCTTGAAAAATGTGAAGCTGTAACTTAATCCTTCAATTAAAAATGCAATATCAGATGTAGGGATAAATAAATAAAAACAATAAGAAATACAAATATTTGTTTCTTAACTAAATGTAAAGTAAGGTGATTCGTATATGTTTTGGTTCCATTTTAAGAGTTTTAAGCATATTTTGTTGATCATCGGGATAACATCATTATGTTGGCCAGGATAATCATGACATATTGTCATATTGTCCCATGCCTATTGCCTAACCACATGCCATCTTGATGGCATCAGACACTTCGAAACAATGAAGGATTTTCACATTTCATTTTTTAGTTTCCCTCATCTCTATACATGACTGCACAAGTTGAGACCGTTTAAACATTTGCACTATCTGGAATATTTAGGATTTAACTTCAGGAAGGTACAGAAATAAGCAGGAAAACCAAGAGAAAGGTGAATTATGGACTGAACAATCAGGTGAATAAAACGAGGTAAATACTGACTTCACGTTCAGTCTGAACACATCATAACACATTTTAGATCTGATCAACAACAAGTACTAAAATGACTGATAAATCAATAACTCTACACAGTGAAACATTCTCATCAGTATTTCCTAGAGCCAGGGTCTGAAAGTTACTTTTTTCACTACCTGCCAATGTGGCAGACAAGTAGTTTTTTTGTCTACCACTCAGAAATTTTATCTGCCACTTTAGAAATCTATACGCTAAATGAAGGAATAACATTTTAGATCTGATGTCATTCAATGATCGATATATTTTACACAAAAAACATTATATACATGGTAAATTACAGTGTTCCAATTACACTGTAGCTTCCGGGGAGCCCTATTTTACAAACAACTGGATTTAAACAAAAATGTAATTATACAAGATTACATTTGAACACATCATGATAACGTTAGAATTTACCTTTGCCCAATAATCAGGTAACATTACTAACTGTCCTCCTGCCAATTTCAACACGGATTTGTTGTTCACCGTGTCGCATTATCAGGGAAGAAATAGGATGTGCCCCTCAGGTTTAGTAGTAGTAGCGCCATGCTTTTGAGCGCCTTTTTTTTTCTCTCCGCCACGACTCCACGTCCCAAACTAACTGAAACATGATACAGTGTGCATATGCCGTTGCGTCATTGTGCATGTGTATCTGTTAGAAAGCATCAATACAGAGGAATCGATAGTCACGGAGGCATGAGATGCCAAGGAATCGGACAATCGGAACCAATTCTCTATTCCCATCCGTAGCATTTTCCCTGCCTGCCAAAATGGTGGATGGCCTGACGATTTTACCCCCCACTGACAATAATTTAATGCGGGTGGAAATTTCAGACCCTGACTGTACAGTTCTGATGACTGACTATAATCACATCCTTTGTCAAGTCAAACTACTAAAGATTCTCAAAAATGACAATTAGTCTGCTTTCCCTTCTTTCATAAGAGATGTAATACTTCTTACTGACCAGGACCAGGTAAAATATACAAATTTAACATCACCTCACGCTCTGATAATTTGTTTATGATGATATTTTGTATATTAAATGATTAATTGAAGAAGTAAATTGTCAATTGATAATGACCGTAACCTTTGCATCAGTCAAGATATCAGCCTCATTTCCTGTTTTCTTTCAGCTGTATAAGGTTACCGGTAATACAAAACCAACCGTTAACATCAGCAACAACCCTCAGACACAAACATACATTTCAGGTGTGGGATCAGAGGTCAGGAGCAGCCAACCCTAGGGCTCCTGAGGCACCACCAGTGTCTGGCTCAAGGGCACTCGGGCAGGTTTGACCTGATTCAGCTGAACCGCCGCCTGACAACGTTCAGTTATAAAGTCCTGGACAGAGAAGAAGAGGAGAGTCTCTAACAGAAGGTAGTGTAGAGTCAGAGTGTTTGACCTTTGACGTCTGCCACGTCGCTCTGCAGCTGCTCGCCCGCCGCTCGCAGCTCCTCCCTCTGTTGCAGCAGACGACCTCGAGCCTCCTGCAGCCGCTCGTTCAGCTCCAGATACTGACGACACTGCTGGAACCTCAAGTCCACATCGCTGTCTGAGGGCCGAGACGAGTCTGAGGAGGGAACAGGAGAACCAGTCAGTACACAACAGGAGAAACAGTCAGTACAGAACTGTATGTATGTATGTGTGTGTATGTGTATATATATGTATATATACATATATATACATATATATACACACACAAACACACATATATATGCATCATAAGACCGGGCGCAGCTACGACCGTGGTAAGTCAGGAATAGCAAAATGTCTGCATCTGCCGGTGGGCCCTCACAATAACAGTAGGCATAATAAGAAGTTAATTGCACTACAGGAGAGACTTGATGTTCACTGCAATAAGGTGGAGAAAACATGAGCGTATATATATATATCTGTATCAGCAATCAGCCAAAATGAGTTGGAAAATATGGGCATATTGGATACTGCCAAAAATCCAATATTGTGCATCCCTAGTTTTTTAGGGAAATTCTATTCATTGTGCCTTCAGTACACAACAGGAGAACCAGAAAGTTGTCTGACTCTGCAGGTCTGTGTGGATCATAGAAATAGAATTATATTGATTTATTTTATTTCTTTGTTGTGGACTCACCTTGTCCAGTCTTCTCCAGGATGCTGAAGACCGGGTCGTTGGGAGTGGCTCTGTTGATGTCCTCCAGGATCTGGTCCACAGTGGGGGGCTCAGGACGACTGGGCAGAACCACCCGCTTCTTACTTTTAGAACCAATATTCATTCTGCTGCAGACCCAGCTCCGCCTTTTGCATCCGGACACAAACATCAAGTTCGGTTTAAGACGTTTTTAATGACAAAACGACACATTTGACAATTTAGCTGTCAAATAATCTTCAAACTGAAAAGACAGCGGCTGAAAATGCATGATGTAGGTTATTCCCAGTGTACTACTACAGCATACAGTTCTACACGTGTTATGTATCTATTAAATTAGGATGAAATTAGGCTAATGTAAGGTACTGCAGCTTTGTGGTTGCGGGTAGAACTGTGAGAGGCACGGGGCGTGCTGCTGTTGACGTCATAAGGACGCGACAAGCTTACTGGAGAGATCGTGC
Source organism: Hozukius guyotensis (assembly GCA_916700995.1). NCBI lineage: Eukaryota > Metazoa > Chordata > Actinopteri > Perciformes > Sebastidae > Hozukius > Hozukius guyotensis. The sequence continues at coordinate 25,707 of CAKALU010068000.1, forward strand.
AGGCTAAACGCAGGCTGAGCGCAGGCTGAACGCAGGCTGAACGCTGGCTGAACGCAGGCTGAACGCAGGCTGAACGCAGGCTGAACGCAGGCTGAACGCAGGCTGAACGCAGGCTGACTTGTTTCGTGAGGCGATACGTTTCCCCCAGGGCACTGAGGAGCTGAGGCTGCATTAAATGGTAGGACTAAACTATGTAGTGTGGGCTGTTAAAGGGATATGGGCTGAAATGTGCAGTAGGCTTATTGTATTCCATCTGTTTATACTGTGAAGGTACGGGGACTCGTGAGGCTCATCTGGGTTGCAAGAGCTAGAGGTGAAGCTTCCAGACCGTTATGTGTTTTGGGAATATGTCTGTTATGTGTATAAACTGTATGTTCTTGTTACTGAAGATGTTCTTCTTCTGCTGTTTGAAGGGCGTGTTGGAGCAGGGTGTCTGGTGCAATCTGAACCTATGTCACTGTTTTGGGGGATCACTTAGTACGGGAGTGAACTGAATTATAAACTGACTCGCCAGAAACAGACGTGTGTTTGAGTGTGACGCGAATAAATCGTGCCTGTAGGAAAATCAGTTCCGGGATCTCTGATGACCTATGGAAAGGAGGTTGGGTCACGCGTCATATCTCCGGGGGTATAACACATGCGCAATAAAATCTCGCCTAAATTGAGCCAATCGCAACACACGACCGCAGCTTCAGTTCCACTGCGCATGTGTTATACCCCATACCTCAAGACCCATGTCCGCTCGTGACCCAGCCTCCTTTCCATAAGCCTTGCCATGAGCGAGGATACACGAGAGCAGCCTTCACGGAAGTCTTTTACCGACCGACACGCCCACTTATTGGATATCAGTTACTGATTGGACGCTGCTGCCGATCGGATTGATCTGATGATGTTACATGTCAACATCACTGGAGATTCATCCCGGAGTGAAGACAAATAACAGATTACAAGTGTTATAGTTTAGTTGTCTTCTGATTCACAGTCTAGTTAAAATGTGTAATAATTGTAGGTGTTCAGCAGCAGAAGGACCTGTGGTATCTCTCACACACCGAAGCTGAAGCAGCCTGTCGCTGAAAGAGCTATTTAACACATGACAAACGGACCTTAAACAACTTTCTGCGTTTTTTAAGAAAGAGTTTTCGTTTCATGATTTGTAATTTCCCCCATTAACTTTTATTAAGGAGACAGTTAAAGTCAGAGAGAGAAGGAGAGTCTGACTGTCAGCAACACTTTTTACATCATTTATCATCATTTCCATTCAGTCACATGAGGCTGATAATATAACTCCCTCAAACATTTATTAGGCTGAATGTTTCAGGGAGAATGTAAATGATGTAATTCATATCAAACCCGACGCTCAGGAATTATCAGCCTCATGTGACTGAATGGAAATGAGGATAAATGATGTAAAAAGTGTTGCTGACAGTCAGACTCTCCTTCTCTCTCTGACTTTAATAGTATCATTAATAAAAGTTAATAGGGAAATAACAGATCATGAAAAGAAAAATCTTTCTAATAAATGCAGAAAGATGTTTTAGCTAGAAAATATATAATCAAACCAGACCTGACAACAATTGTTTTTAGACTTTATGGAATGACTTTAAAGCGTACCTAAAAAATGGTTTACTCTATCGATGGAGAACGATCAACAACACGTAAAATGCGTTGGGCCCACTGTCTAGAATGAAGACGAAGAGGCAGAAGAACATTGTTGTTTGTTGTCTTCTATGAACCAAGAAGGCTGTAAAAGTAAATGACTTTCTGGTTACCATACCTGTGAGTGAAATCCTGCTGTGTATGACAGTTCTAACTTGACTTCCAGATTCTAGTGCTCCATTAATGGTGTTAATGCATGTATGGTCTGTTCTCCTCTCCCACACAGGTGGAGCTGAGCAGCCGGGCCAACAACTCTGGATAAATCTGACATCACTTTCTTCATCGTATCTGTGAACTACAAATACAAGATAAAGTGAGTACAATTTGGGGGGGAGGGTTAGGTTTAGGTCTTTCTTAGAAAAAAGCAATGTGAGCATAAATTTGAGGCTTTTAAAGATGAAGACATCAGTAACATGGCTAACGTTAGCTCTGGCTAGCTGGACAGGACAACAACCAGCTTGCTAGATCCACTGGGGCTCCAACCGGGCCGTTTAGACCCAGCTAAAGTAACACTACCCCATAATCTCAATCTAAAACTCATGTTGGTTATAAAGGTTGACGGTTACGTTAACTAGCTGGCAAATGAGCTAACTTATATTTGAAAGTTACCTTTTCGAACAGTTGTACAAAATTAAACAACCACACAGAAAACTATTTAAAAGTGACCATTTGGCAGCCTGTCAGCGCAATCGGATACTGAATGACGGCAAAATGATCTCCCAATGAGATGATCTCGTGGATGATCTCAGTTGACGTCATCTCTTCACGTCAGGAGGGTTGCTCAGACCCTGAGCTTTGGTTCAGGGAAGACAATATGGTGTTATTTAACTGACAATATGCATTTTCACATAATTTTGGACTATATCATTACAATATTTAAAAAATAATAATCACAAAACATGGTAAAGAACTGTCAACATATTTTTTTTCTGTTCATTTGGCTTAAGTGCTGTGATAAAACACTGGGGTGCTGGGCCTGAATGTTATAGTATGGAAAACCCATAGACATATATACATAGACACTGCATTGGATGCTACATGCTTTCAATCTATAGGCTACCACTAACACTGCTACTGCAATTACTATTGTTAATTTTCAGGCACCTTATCAATATCATACTAATAAGAGCAATCAAAATAACAGGCAAATAGTACTATAAATAAATAATGGTAACAAATATTAGTATAATAATTTTAGTTATCTGAATTTATTGAAATAATGGTGATAATACAGCAATTATATAAAAAAAATAATCTAATGGAGTCATTTTTAATCATTGGTTTCACACATTACACTGGAAACACTGGCATGTTGCTATAAGGAGTGTCCACTGTACTTTAAATTTAGCTGTGCAAAAAGATACCATTTCACTTTAAAAGTAATACAAATATTAATAAAAAAAATTGTGATTAGTCTGTATTTCATTAAAAAAAAATATCTGAACGGTCATTTTAGTTTTGTATCATCTCATTAGTGTTAGGGCAGTGTAATTTCATAGCTAACTTGCATCTTTATGAAATCAACAGTATTTCTTCCTGGATGATGCATTATTATTGGCTGGTGCAACAGTTTTCATCAGTTACTATAACCCTCTATAACTGAGGTTATAGTACATTTATATTTAGTTTAACTTGCGTATCTCACACATCTATGACCACCAGAAGACCACCAACAGGGTTTTGATCGACAGTTGTAAACTTCAGAGTTACTAACCAGTTCCAAAGCGGAGCCTTTCTGGCATCAGTACTTAATATTCTCTTGAAATGATGGATTGTGCAGTAAATATGTACAGTAGATATCAGCAGAAGACACATAATTATAGACAGGTTGTTAGACTGTACAAAATCTTTTCCTGCAACAGTCAGATGCATCATGTTTCCATATCTCTGTGGTTCCTCCTCATGGACTGAAGGAAGAACTGAAGTAGTTCAAGTTGGCCAAAAGATGGCGCTCACACCAAAATAGTGACGCCACAGTTCCCCATGGCAGACCTGTAGTGATCTAACAAACAATTAACAGCAGCTCTTAACTCATTTCCAAATGGAGTTTCCTGATCAAGCAGCACCATCTGTAACTAAAGACAGAAAAAGAGAGATTGTCTGAGTGTTAGATGTTTGTTCATCACATATCAACAAAGCATTATGATTAGAAAACTATTTAGTTTAGCTCTTGCCTCTTGTGATGGCATCATATAGACACAACCTCTGTGTTTACCCATAGACATTAAATTCATTGAATACATCTGCTATATGATATTTGCCTCTGTGGAAGTGCGTCCCAGATCCACTGTGGCAGCTCACTGAACATTTGACTGGCCACTCAATTTTTGTCTGCCACTTCTGAAATCTAGGTCGAACGCTTTAAAATTGTAAACAGAGTCAGTGGTACCAGACCGTAGAATTTTGGAATATATCATGTAACCTTAATCCATGACTATATTTAATTTAGGCTTTAGAGTTGCTTTTTAAAAATAATATTTCTTAATATAAGGAAAACCTGTCTGCCATGGTGGCAGGTGACCTGAAATCTTTACCTGCCACAGCCAACATTTACTCTGGATTTGGCAGCTGGCAGGTGCTAATGTCATTTCCTGCCCAGAACCATATAATATACTAACAATCAAAGGTAAACTCTGCACTAATGTTGAGAGTATAGGCTACACTGTCTTTGCAGTTCATATGCAAGAAATGAATGTTTT
>CAKALU010068001.1:0-19911 GCA_916700995.1 Hozukius guyotensis
CACAGGTACTGCATTTAGCATAAAAAATAAGCTCAAATCATAACATGGCAAACTCAAGCCCAACTGTCAGCCAGTGTGCTGACTTGACTATGACTTGCCCCAAACTGCATGTGATTATCATAAAGTGGGCATGTCTGTAAAGGGGAGACTTGTGGGTACCCACAGAACCCATTTTAATTCACATATCTTGAGGTCAGAGGTCAAGGGACCCCTTTGAAAATGGCAATGGCAGTTTTTCCTTGCCAAAATTTAGCGCAGGTTTGGAGCATTATTTAACCTCCTTAACGAAAAGCTAGTATGACATGGTTGGTACCAATGGATTCTTTAGGTTTTTCTAGTTTAATATGATGCCAGTATCTTCACTCCAGCTTTAAAACCGAGCCCGTTACAACCTCCGAAAGAACGATCGCGTTAATGTGTTAAAGAAATTATTGGTGTTAAAATAAATTTGAGTTAACGTGTTAACTTTGACAGCCCTAACAGTAACATTTACTCAGAGTACATTTTAAATTACCTACTTTTTAAATTGACTTAAGTAAATTTTTTACTCAAGTACTTTTACTTTTACTTGTGTAAAATTTATTTCAAGTAACTAATTCACTTGATTACAATATTCTAGTACTCTTTCCACCTCTGGGTATTGATACCAAGATGTAGGTTCTGTATCATCGGCCTCTAGATTTGATAAATAGCAAATACCCAGCCCTACCAATGACATGCTGTACAGCTGCTTCACCTGTCACTGGGCTTGTAATACATTGCTCTGTACCATTTTGTTGCCTTTACTCAGCTGTAATGCCCGCTTATATTAGACAATACACTTCTTCCTCTGAAGTTATTGCTACCTGCTTTTTACTTTCCATTTCATTCATTTGTTTCCATGGAACATGACAGACGTTAGAAACATTGATTGAACTGTTTGATGTGCAGTGTTCTATCAACCCACACATGGCTCCTGAGGCCTGTGTGGGTAAAGATCAATCAATTTGAAAGTGTATTTCACAAGCCCGTATCATCACGTGGATTTCGCGACGTTCCAGCCGTTCATCAATGGACCTTTCAAATACTGAAGGCATATTATTGTATTCAATTTTAAGAACAAATAAAAATGCAAATGAAACAACAGTTTTAACTTAATCATGGTATACATGTAGAACTTAAACACAAAGAAGAGAATAGAAAACAGTCAAAAGTACTTCTTGAGAGATAGGGAAACTCCTAATCCTCCTTAATCCAGATCCAAACAAGGAAAAACAACAGTCTCAATGAAAATCATGGGAATTCCATGTTATTTTGAGGGATTTGACAAAAACCAGACGCTCCCACACACACACAGGCAGACAGAGACTTCAGGACCTTGGACAGCAACAGTCAGAAAACACCCATGACAAGAACTCAACTGGTTAAGAGGAGACAACGCAGACAAAAACACTTTTTCATGCTCTGGTCAATTTTTTGATTTTGGGCTATTTTGCAACCATGCCATGTCTTCTTCCAGACTAGTGGAAAGAAATCATTTAATATACACATTTAGGTGTTTATTTTACTACATTTTGTCTATTTGTGTCTGTAGATTTCTCCTAAATTCACCAAAAGTTAGCGTTAGGTAATGCCTCATTTAAACATAAAATTCATACATAAAAAAGTCTTAATGTCAGTAATCAACTGGGGAAGTTTCATGGTGATATTTATTAGTTAAAAAAGTTTACCTTATTCAGCTGCAATGTCTTGCAAAATGTATGGAATTTTACAATCCATGGCCGTTTTTTCTCTCAGACTCTGAGCCAGAAATCTCCACTTCAGCAGCACTTATATCTACCAAACTTTCCAGTTTCATTCCTATCTATATTCTGAAGGTTTTTACAGAGGGGTTTAATCATATATCATTCATAGCCTGATTTATATAATATTTTATTCCTAAAAACATGGCAAATTTTTTATGACTGTTGACAGCATTTTCTGATTTATGGAGAGATATCCATAATTCCCTCTGTAAATCCTTTGACTCTAATATGTCAACAAAATGAAAACAAGAATTTTGAACCTGGCTTTATTTCAGATTTCTGTTCTGGAAATGTATGCAAACTAGCACAAATTTGGCAAGATAATGGATCACTTGCATATTTAAACATACATTTTCAGAAAACTTGTAATGCAAAAAATATTTGCCTTAATGTAAGTAATCAACCGGGGAAGTTTCATGGCGATATCTTATACAGTTAAATGTATTGATTGTTTTCAAATTTCAGGCGTGTGTGCATGTGTATTGTATAAAATAGAGCAGAACTGTCATGCATTGTGTCAGATGTGAATGTAGATAATTTATCCATCACACATTCCTATAAAGGACTTATGTATTGACCACTTGTGCTCCCTCCTTGCTCCTTGTCTCCCCTGAGATGCATTTCACTAACTTGAATGTCTTTAAAGAAGCAGACCTCAATTGATTTTTAGGCCGTAGTAAGACAAAGGAGACAGAGGAGACAAGGATGTATGAATTACAAACCCAGGGTTTTTCCATTGTTGCCAACTCTAACTGCTGTATTGTGATATGCTGTATGTATTGTTAGTGGAGGTTGTTATCTGTCGTCAAGGTTCAATTATTGATGTTGTAGTTTATGTTTTGCCCTCAGCTGATTCACAAACCGTGTGTGACATTTTCCACTTGGCATTTTTTGTTTGTGATATTGGTTAAATTATATTTGTTGAATTTTTAAATAGTTCTGAACTTGACATTTTCCACTTAAATTTCATGGGATTACAGACTGAATGATGTTCACTTCACTGTCGTTGTCCCTGTCCTGAACAACTTCATCCAATACCTGCCAATTTGTATACCCAGCCTATACACCGCATATTGGTAATGTGTTATCAAATACATAAACAAACTGAAAAATAATGGCTTTTTAGCAGACTAATTAACTGAGATTTTTTTAATTTATCTGTCGTTCTATAAAATACGATTTTGGGGAGTTTTTCCTGTTTTGCAGTGTATGAAACACAGCTTGCATTTTGACTTCAGAGTTAGCCCGCGAGTAAGTTATTTTTAAAATAACGATGTCTGGATTATTATCATTCTGATGTGCGTGGATACAGTCAAATTACTGAACACTTGTGGTGGTAGTAACGCCACCCTGAGAGGGCTCAGTGTTGGAGGAAGTATCAGATGCTTTACTTAAGTAAAAGTAGCACTAATACACTGTAAAAGTCCCGCATAAAAAATATTAGTAATGTAAGCAAAAATATGTATGTAATAAGAGAAAAAGATACTTAAATTATATAAAATAAATAGTTCTCAAAGTAGAAAAATTGCAGTTATACTATTTAACAGTAGAAACTATATATGGTATTCAGTATATACTGCATATTATAGAATTAGATTATTATTACTGATGCATTAATACTGCACATCTGGCAGAGTAAGGCTGCAACCATCACAGTCACATTACAGTCAACAAATGCATAATATTACTGTTCTGGTTGATTAATATGGAGCTAATTTTTAACTACTTCATATACTTTTCAATCATATTTTATAAGAAATTAAATAAAATATATATATATCTTTTTTAAATAACTACAAACTAGCAAGTCAGGTACAAAATTTGTTTATCTGGGTCATTGCACCAACTCACTGCCAGTAGATGACATGATTAAATACTAGGGCTGTCAAAGTTAATGCAATAATGAGGCGTTAACGGTAATTCATTTTAACGCCACCAATTTCTTTAAAGCATTGACGCGATCGTTCTTTCGGAGGTTGTAGCGGGCTCGGTTTTAAAGTTAGAGGGAAGATACTGGTATCATGTGAAACTAAAAAACCTGAGGAATCTATTGGTACCAACCATGTCATGCTAGCTTGTCAAGAAGGAGGTTAAATAATGCTCCAAACTTACGCTAAATTTTGTCAAGGAAAAGCTGTCATGGCCATTTTCAAAGGGGTCCCTTGACCTCTGACCTCAAGATATGTGAATGAAAATGGGTTCTATGGGTACCTACGAGTCTCCCCTTTACAGACATGCCCACTTTATGATAATCACATGCAGTTTGGGGTGACTCATAGTCAAGTCAGCACACTGACACACTGACAGCTGTTGTTGCCTGTTGGGCTGCAGTTTGCCATGTTATGATTTGAGCATATTTTTCATGCTAAATGCAGTACCTGTGAGGGTTTTTGGATAATATTTGTCATTGTTTTGTGTTGTTAAATTATTTCCAATAATAAATATATACATACATTTGCATAAAGCAAGTATATTTGTCCACTCCCATGTTGATAAGAGTATTCAATACTTGACCAATCTCCCTTTAAGGTACATTTTGAACAGATAAAAAATGTGTGATTAATCACAATTAACTATGGGCAATCATGCGATTAATTGTCATTTTGAACCGTGAAAAGGCCGATACAATAATGTTTTACTAATTGGAAAAGATAGTAGCTCCAAAAGTCTTTTACTGTTATTATGAATATCGAAATACAGAGAAGTCTCATTAGGAGGTGCTGGTATGACGTCAGAGGTCATGCTTGGCATTAACAATTAAAAACATTCCAGATTAAAGAAAAGAAAGGAAAGTTAAGAACGCCTTGATGAATAAATGTGGCGGTAAATAGAGTAAACTATGGATTCTCTTGACACCAGTGAAAATGGAGGCCCATCAATTTACATAATACGCATTGAAACCTCTCTCAAATGAGATATTATATATATTTGTGTTGTGCTACCCCCTTAAACAGTCAACCCATCATAAATGGCATGTACTTTTAAGTTACTTGTCATCCACACAACATCTGAAGAGCGACCATAATAATCAATTGCGTCTGGAGCTGCCTCCTCTTCAGCGGTTCAGATGCACCCAGTGTGAGGCCTGCTCAGATATGAAAATGTATGGAGATTTACTGAAATTTGCAATATTTAATTGGAGTTTGTGTGCATCTCTGTGTATGCCTCTGTATCTACTGGCAATGTGCCTCGCGAAATTAAAGCCAAATTCTTTGATCTGATATAAGATTTGAATAGTGAAGATTTAAATATTTAAAATTCTTCTGCGGTGTCACTTTGATCTCCGAAATGATTAATAGGGGTTTGTTATAGAAAATACACTAAACGGATCTGGGAGAGCCAACCCACTGTAATTGTGAGTTCTCTCGCAGAGTGAGGGTAAATTACACATTTTAAAGTAACAGGGTAAACAGTTCATTTGAATTTTATTTCATTCTTTTATGTTTAATGAGACAAGAAGACAGAGAGCGACTTCAAACACCCCAATCTAAAGTGGAAAAGATTTTCTCCACGCGAGAATGACACTTGGAAGGGAAAAGTGCTTTCATCGTTTATCATGATGATTAGGAAGAGGAGGCTCTTTGTCTCCCATCTCTGCCTTTTTCAAGCATGAAGTGAGAGAAGTTGGCCAACACCCATGACGGCAACAAAATAATGCTGATGAACAGGGACTGTTGATTGTGTGATGCTCTCCTAGCAGCTTCCACTATCTTGATAAGAATATAGGCCTACTGTACAACACCTTAAGAGTATAGTGGTACACTGACATTTTGATCCCTCATTTTTCAACCAACAAGATCATTTCGAGCTATAGATTTATAAGAGAAAAAATGTAAAATCAGACTCTTATTTTGTTCACTCTTTTTTTAAGATCATTAGACAGGAAACAAGGGAAGAGAGAAAGGGGCATGACATGCAACACAGGTCCTCGGCTGGATCGAACCTTTGATGATGCGGTTGTGCAGTAGGCTATGTGCCTTAACCATGATGTCATCAGGACGCCCCAATAGAGTGCTACAGAAATTATTCGTAAAACCTGGAAATGAGTTAACATTTTAGCACTTTCGGTTCCCTTGTTTGGAAGTCAATGGGTTTTTAGTTAGATACATGAAATAAGGTCTGTGGTTAACACAAGCTGAAGAGATTTTAACGTTTTGTTGTACAACATAAAATACATCAATAGATATCCCACTTGTGAATTTTGAAGCCTTTGTGTGTCTTAAAAAAAGGTGGTTGCTAACAAGTGGCTAAATGAGACTACTAAACATCATCACGCTGACTCGTCCGCCTTTACAGGCTCGTTGTGTATACTCGCGCTCATGCAACCGTGGTGTAGTTTGTTTATAGCCTAACGTTAACTTTTTACTTCTGGTGATTGCATTCACGCTTCAAAAATCATAAAAGTGGTGTTCATTTGTGGAGATTATCTTGTTGAACAAAACATGTAAGTATCATAAACATGTGTTTGCCACAGAGCTTATTTTCTGCAATAATCCAAAACTCAATGGAACAATCCCATTGTCTTTTTGTTGAGGGAACCAGGGCGATGCTAACTTCCTGGTTGGCCTACAAAAAAACGTCATCCCTGGAGCAGTCTGTATATTTCCACTTTTAACGTTACAAGAGAAAAGGCTTTTAGGATGTGGACGCTATATTTTGGGTAATGTTGGCCGGGGTTACTGAAGTAGGCTATACACTTTACCAAATCCAATAAATAGCAGTACGGAGCAGCTGACATTAGCCTAATCGCTAACAGCGTCCAGGACTGGCTTCCACACAGTGGATGTCCTAGTCATGAATATGGCTTTTCATGTAACCTGTACCCCCACAAACTACTTAACTTCTTACACGTCGCAGCTTGCTAGCCTACTACTCTATGCCTACTATTGTTGGTAGCAAGCTAGTTAGCCGGTCACGCTAACATTTGCAGCTAATGTTAGAGTAGCTAATCACACTATTTAATCCATTCCTTACTTTTTTGATTTTCGTTTTTTGGTTTGGTTTTGGGAAGGCAAATAAATGTGGATTATTGTTCTTCCTACATACGCCTACAGCACCATGCATACAACTTTAGCCTGCTGTGCCCAGTATAGGTTGCTAAGCTATGATTCGACAATCACTGTTCGGTTGAGGGGTTTAGCAAACAGTCAATTTGATAAAAGAGTAAGCATCAAATCTTTCTTTAGATGTTTAGATTTTTTTTATGACATTAAATATTTAAAACGTAACAGTTATGTCTTTTGCTATAATCTTGTTTTGTCAGGTCGACCCCTAAACCTCTTTTATTTCATTAAATTATCAAATTTGCTTCACAGTCTGTCACACTGATATTAAAAGTGAATTGAAATCTAGTGAACATAGTTTTAATTCAATAATAACATTAATAATAATAACATTAATATGATATTTGCTTTGAATTAATGTTTAATTCATCCCCATCGTATTTAAATTCATTAGCATGCAGAGAATGGAATAATTGTGCCCGGTTCTTCCTCTAATGCTTCAGTGACTCTGCCCAGTTGAATATAATAGCCTTGTAAACTGCACATTAAATTAGAATTGCTCTCCTTACGATGAAATGCTTTTTTTTTTTTTTTTCCTCTTATAAATATTCAAAGTTTGATCGCGGTGAAAACAAATATGGGACATACAGTAGCTATGTTGCTGTTTTCATGTGGCATGAATGTTTCATTTATGTATGAATTCAAGAAGCCATTTCAATGTCTTCCCCCACTTTGAGCTGCCCCTAAAATTAACATTGGCAGAAATTCAGCCCATTTGTGTTTTTTTTTTTTTCAGTCTGACTAAAGAACAACATGGATTTTCAGATAAGTAGAATCATACCAACCACTGAACACATTTTCCTCCCATGCAGCCATTCACCTTCCACTTGACCTTTCTTCACCAAACACACACTTTTTATGCTCTTTTTCTTACTAAACACATGGAACAAACATTTTTAACCGAAGCATATTTGGTAGACGAGTGTGTGCTTTAGTGCATGTGCACCCGCATATGTGCACGTGGGGGTTTGTGCGCCGTTCGTCTTAATGGTGGCCACAGGTCAGTGAAGATGCGTCTCCAGAAACCGTTGTCGGCGGCTGACAGGTGACCTACTGGACCATGAATTGGCTGTCTAACATTTCGCGGCGGCGTACCAACCGGTGTTTCCAATTGTTGTGGCACACTGCAAGAGAGCCACCTGCTCACCGACCGCCGTGATCAATGAATTTTTTTTTTTTTTCTGGTGACACAACCCAAAAGAGGTGGTATTGACATTTGAGGCAGGGGCGTGAATCGATAGCAACCAGTCAAACCGTCTGACTGAGCAAAACCCATAAACGTCGAGCCCTCTTGTAGTGGTCCGAGGATTGATTGATTGTTGGAATGGCAAATGTTAAGGCAGGGTGTCAGTTTGTGTTGTTTTTTGCCCTTTCTCACAAACATTTTCTGAGGATGAAAAGTGCTGAAAAACATGAAAGAATAATAATAATTTATTTTGATGACTGAAAGGAAATAGTCTCTCGGTTGTCATACATTGAGACTGTATTTTAGGAAATATGTCTTATTTCTAGGGCTGTCAAAGTTAACGCGATAATAACGCAAATTAATTTTAACGCCACTAATTTCTTTAACGCAATCGATAGCTCAGAGGATGTAGCAAGCTTAGTTTTAAAGCTAGATTGAAAATCCTGGTATTATGAAACTACAAAAATTCTAATGAATCCATATGTACCAACCATGTCTCATACTAGCTTGTTGCAGAGGAGGCTAAATAACGCTCCAAACATATGCTAAATTTTGGTGAGGAAAAACTGGCATGACCATTTTCAAAGGGGTCCCTTGACCTCTGACCTCAAGATATGTGAATGCAAATGGGTTCTATGGGTACCCACGAGTCTCCCCTTTACAGACATGCCCACTTTATGATAATCACATGCAGTTTTGGGGGCAAGTCATAGTCAAGTCAGCACACTGACACACTGACAGCTGTTGTTGCCTGTTGGGCTGCAGTTTGCCATGTTATGATTTGAGCATATTTTTTACGCTAAATGCAGTACCCGTGAGGGTTTCTGGACAATATTTGTCATTTTGTGTTGTTAATTGATTTCCAATAATAAATATATCCATACATTTGTATAAAGCAGCATATTTGCCCACTCCCATGTTGATAAGAGTATTAAATACTTGACAAATCTCCCTTTAAGGTACATTGTGAACAGATAAAAATGTGCAATTAATTTGTGATTAATTGTGATTAAATATTTTAAGCGATTGACAGCCCTTATTTCAATACACAGCTGAAATATACTGCAGGCGCAGAGTAATGTTTTATTATTTGTAAGTGGATATAAAGCACATGCTATGCTATCTGTCTCCCAGCGCAGCTATGCCCTGAGTAGCCACCTCCTCTGCTGCCTTTCCCTGTCTTGTCAATATCCTCCCCTCAGTGAGTAAAAGCCACTGACAGCTCTGATTTAGTCATTGTGCCTCTCAAAGTATCTTTCCACACTAATCAAAATGACTCTCTGTTAAATAAAGCATGAAAAAAGCTTTTTCCATGAACGGTGTGCTGGAGCGGAAGTCATCTTGCCTGTAACGCCGGATGATTAATCAACAGATTGGATTCTGCTCAGCATTGCAATTCCTTCCTGCAGCACTCACTTTAACCCAAACATTAGATAAAAAAAAAAACATTTTTTAAGTAAAATTAAAAGGTAGACTGTCTGCATTTTTTTTTTTTTTTTTTTAAGGATGGGTGAGTTTTTTAGGGCTGAGACCTGCCAGGAAGTATCAGTGAGCGTTCCTGGCTCTGACTGTCAGCAGGGCTGGTAAATGGTTTTAAAGACGGTGGGGGGCTGACACTGTGCATACTAGATTGCGGTCTGAATGGAAAGTTGGCACCCATTAGTGCGTGCCTTCGCTTAACAGGGTGTGGCAGTTAGCTCTCTGCACTCATCACATGGTTTATGGGTCAGTCAGTGATGAAATGTAGCATAAAATCGCCTGCTTAGTAGCTGTTATGACAGGAAATAACCACAAAACAAGCATTTGCTGTCATCAGACATGTTGATAATTATCACTCTCATTGTGGCGCATATCCGTAATGCTGCCCGTACAATCCATGTCAGCTGTGCGGCAAGAAATAATTGATTTTCCTCTGTTTTCTGCTTGTTTACTGTAGCATGAGAGAGGTAAAGGGCAAAGTTTCCGAAATAGAATCAGCCCTGTCTTTTTTCTGCTCGGTGCGTGAAAATAGTATTGATTAATGGTCATTGCCCCTTTTTCCAACGCAGAATGATGTAAAGACCCTGTCAGTTACCATCACCTTCTCCGAGAACGTGTTCCATCAATCCCGCGGCCCAAACGGGGCAAGAAGTGGCAGGTGGCACATATTTCACCTGCCCAGGCACAATGGGCCGGCAAGTGGGACAAGGCAGAGAGACAAAAGTGACACATGCGAAGGTGACAGCTTTTCACACCTGGGAATAATGGTTTTGATAGGCTTCCTGCTTGTTTCGCCGCGGCAGACCGGACAGAGACCAAAAACGTGTGATAATATACACACTTAGCTCATGGCGCAAAAAAGACCCAGGGCCTTCACAAGCCGGGGCAAATCTAAACTCTACCTTTCACCGGGAAGTGTGACGGCTCGGTCGCACAATGCTGGAGGAATACCGTGTTTTGACACATCAAGGATACAATTATTGGACCCTGAAGCTATGCTTGTCCACACATGCACCCTCTCAGTTAGACAGAGGATATAGTTGTGGGAGCACTGCAGTTAATTTCCACATCGCCACCGGAAGAATATCATCTGACTCTCCATGTATGACACTGAAAAGAATTAGGTGCTGTCAAAGTTAATGCGATAATAACGCAAATTTCTTTTAACGCCACTAATTTCTTTAATGCATTAACTTGCGATTTTTAGGTTTTAGTGGGCTCAGTTTTAAAGCGAGAGTGAAGATATATCATCATATAAAACTAGAAAAACCTAAGGAATCCATTGATACCAACCATGTCATACTATCTTGTCGCGAAGGAGGCTAAATAACGCTGCAAACTTATACTAAATTTTGGCGAGGAAAAACTGGCATGGACATTTTCAAAGGGGTCCCTTGACCTCTGACCTCAAGATATGTGAATGAAAATGGGTTCTATGGGTACCCACGAGTCTCCCCTTTACAGAAATCTATTTTTTATGCTAAATGCAGTACCTCTGAGGGTTTCTGGACAATATTTGTTTTTGTGTTGTTAATTGATTTCCAGTAATAAATATATATATACATTTCCATAAAGCAGCATATTTGCCATATCCCATGTTGATTAGAGTATTAAATACTTGACAAAATAATGCAAATTACCACCACACACACACACACACACACACATATATATATATATATATATATATATATACTGTATGTATACATATACATTTCTGTGATATCCCTGTCTTGTCTGTTTTATGTCAGCAGATATTACACATGTGCTGTAACTTCAAAAGTAAAGCAGTGTTAATATCACTTTGGATGTCCAATTTATTCTGTCACAATTTCCCTCTCCCATGTGTGTTTTGTAAAGGAAAAGGAGAAGATGGCCCTTCAACAGAGAAGCCTCGCCAATGCACGTGTCATCGTCACCGTGAGTACACGCAGAGCTATTTCTGTTTTCTTCACCTGACCATGTTGACACGCTCGCCACATTAATGTCCTACAGTGGAGCTGGAGCTTGACAGAATAGAGGATGCGTGTAAGCGCGACGGGCCGTTTTGATCATCTCTATGGTATATTATCTGCATACTGTTACGTACAGCTCAGCAGCGCGGGGCAAACATGCGCCTCGCTCTCTCTCTCTCTCTCTCTCGCTCTCTCTCTCTCTCTCTCTCTCTGTAGGGCATCCCTGAGATATTTCAGCTTATTATCGGCGCCTCTTAAATGCTTCCCAGCAAACGCAGCTGTAGGCCCTGAAAGAGAAAGAAAGAAGAAGAAATCAATAAAATCATGCGTTTAATAAGGTGGGAGAAGGATTAATTATACATGGTAAACCCCACACATGAAGACTAATGGTGTCCTGAAGCCACAGTCAGCAGAAATTACCTAAAGGTTGAATATGAAATCAAAACATTACCATGATTACCATGTATTAAGACTTTTAAGACACTAACAATGCTGTTAATTTCATAACAAATACATTTAGCAAAAGTAGGCAGATTTTTGTTTTTGTAATTTTTTGTCATTTCTCAAAAGAACTTGAAATGTTATAACTGTGTTTAATAACCATTAAATAGCATTAAATTTGCTTCCATAAATTTGTAAAACACTGTACTGTGGAGCATTAAAGATGAAGCCTTTAGCTGACCTTTTTAGATTATTTAGCACGTTCTGTACTGAGCAACTCAGGCTTTTCTCATACACTGTTTATAGCTATACCAACGAAAAGTAATGCACTGTAATTTGTATACATCCCACAAAATCAATTAATATGTATATATATATATATAATTACATATATGTAATTGTGAACCGGGAAGTATAAAGAGCGACAAACACTGCGTAGCAAGGAGGTCAGGGTGGATTGGAGGGTCAAAAAACACTAGACTTTCGCCCAGGAGACCGGTGTTTGTGTGAAACTAGAAGTCAAAGTTGATTTATTTGCCACGTGACTTCCATACTTAAGTTACACTACTTCCGGTGTTATTTTAACACAAACCACAATCTTTTCCTGAACCTAACTAAGTAGTTCTTGTCAAGTAACTTCCGTACTTAAGTTACACCAATTCCGGATTTATTTTAACCCAAACCACGATCTTTTCCTAAACCTAACTAAGTTGTTTTTGTCACGTAACTTCCATACTTAAGTTACGCCAATTCTGGGGTCATTTTAACACAAACCACGATCTTTTCCTAAATCGAACTAAATCGTTTTATTGCCTAAACCCAACCAAGTCGATCTTTTCCTTAACCTAACTAAGTAGTTTTCTTGCCTAAACCTAACCAAGTCGATCTTTTCCTTAAACCTAAGTAGTTTTATTTTGAAATTGACACGTGCATCACATGTTCACACATGCGAAGGAAAACGCACGAAAAAGGAGAAATTACTTTTTGTAAGAAATCATGCCAACGGTTGTATGTGAATACGTTGAGCAACTTAACAAACTAGCAATGCATTGTCTCCTCTTAAATACTAGTTTTCTGTGGTACCTAACATCCCTAAACATTTTATCATAAAAATTATGATGATATGGATGCAGTCGCAGTAGCGTGTTATGATGAAACATACGGGGTACCAATGAAATAGTTACTGGCAGGGGCATTGTTGTGAGGGGAATTGTTTAAGGGGAAGTTTACCTTGCACAGCAGCTCGATACTTGCGATATCACGAGAGAATCACTGGATCAAATCACACGAAAATCCATCTTGTCAGGATTCAAGTAATGCATTTGTGTCTGGACCAATCTGCGTCCTGTGAGGAGGTACTAGCAGCTACGGGCGTGGTTTAGGTGTGTGTAACGCGACACAGAGAGGCGACTGTTCGTTCTAAACAACAATGGCGGCTCCTGAAGAGGTTAGCATAGATGCTGCAACCGATAGCATCAGTTATATCAGAACTGGAGAGTGTTTCTTCATTGGAAGAAGAGCAAAGAACGGCACTGAAGGCTTTTCTCCATGGAAAAGATTTGGATGGAAGAGACCGGCTTCGGTAAGAGTTTGATCGACAGATGGCACCTGCCAAGTGTTTTTTGAAAGTGCCCGACCTTTTCCAAACAGTTTCCAATGACAGCTTCTCAGATGGCTCTTTGTAACAAACCATCTGGAGGGTCAGGTTAGGTACATAGGAAGGCCCCAAAATAGACTGGAATTTAAAGTTTGTTTTTATCTGCAATTTAGACATTGAACACTATAACTGTTGGCTGTAGGCTATATACGTATTATCATTCCCATAACTTGAATATAATAGCCTTATAAACTGTGAATTATATTAGAATTGCTCTCCTTACAATGCAATGCTTTTCCTCCTATAAATATTCAATAAAGTTAGATTGTGGCGAAAACAAATATGGGACACATCATAACATAAACATAGCTATTTTATAGCTATAATACAGCATCACCATTATTCCCAGGCTTAGCCAAAGGTTTTGTTCCACAACACAAATAGTAAAACTATGCTATATTAATGATAATAATAAGTACCCCATAATTTAAAAACTTTTAGATATTTTATTTCCCAGAGTATATTTTTTCTTTGGAAGTGTATCATCATTTTAAAATAAATGATGCCATACCATTACCTATCTGTGTGCTTACACAGTAAGCACTGTATTTGCCCATGTATAGCTACTAGGGCTGTCGCAGTGAAGGAATTTCCCCTGCTTTGATAATGATTGGCTCAACAGCGCAATATGCGGCATTATTGCTTTCTTTTTTTGCAAATACTTAATTTATCCTGATTTTAGTGCTCTACAAAGAAGCTTTATTGTTATTATTAGGTATATTGTTGCTTTTTAAATAACAAATATACAAATTAATGATTAATACTTGTTTGTTGTTAAATGCAGAACACAGAAGGGCAATGAGGCGCAGCGGTTTTTTTCAGCTGAGACACTTTGGTTGCGTCTGGTTGCTATGATACGGAATATCCGCCGAAGTAAAAATGTACTTGACCTGAATGAAGGGAAGGCTGAAACACCGATAGGGAGAGAGGACGGACCAGCCGGTCTATGAGTGTTTATTTCTCCTCCATTGTTGTTGTTCAACACTTGTAGCAAACATGTCGGATGTGATGGTTGGTCTTTGTGGTTTTTGTCCCGCCCCTCCTCCTTTGTGATTGGATGGCTGGGTAAAAAGGGACACTCATGAGTGCAGCGTTGAACATCTTTCAACTCACGGCGACCAAAAAACAATGTGCAGTGTTCAGCGCAGAATACCTTGTCACGCTGCTGCCTTGGCGCTCCCGTTGCAAAGGATTAAAAAAAACGAAAAATGTGAATGTAGCGGTTTTGGTGGTTGCTTGCCATTGTTGACTTGCAATATTGCAGTTATTGCGACAGCGCTAATAGCTACCCAGTCAGTATTTTATTGGCGCACCACATGTACTTATTTATAATTACACAGCAATACGCGAGTTGTAATCTTAAGTGTTAACTGAGTCATTAGTAATTGGATCTTACAAACCATAGCATTAAAAATTACCATCTCAACAAAAATCCCATTTCCTCTCAGTAATAATAAGGAGACACTGTCAGCCCCTTGTTCCCTCCACCCGGTCCTCCCTCTCTGGGTCAGCCGGTGGAGGTCTGGGACGTGTTTATGGCAGGTTGAGATTAAGGAGACCAAATCCAACCTGCTGTTTCTCAAGGCCTCAAAAAGCCGAGTTGGATAATTAAACTGTCGAGACACGGGCCCTTTCTTCTTTTTCTACTCTCGCCTTCCTTTCCTGCGGTTTAATTTATTTGGACAAAGGGCAACCCGGTGGGCAGGCTGGGCAGGCTTCCAGCTCGACTGTGAACGCACCGCGAGAATGATGCAGTGGCTGGGAGAGTTCAGGGGTTGGGGTGAAAAGGTAGAGCCATCAGGGATGAGCCGGGTCAAGCTATTTAAGTCAATATTGCTCACCCCGTCTGACAGCCAGAGTAACACCTTCCTGATCCACGAGGCCAATGGACAAAGGAGGCAGCGTCTACGTCTCATCAGCGAGGGATTGTGGGCTTCGGCTGCTCTATAACGGCTGGAGGGGCAGAGGTATGTGTCCGAGGGTCCCTGTAGAGCAGGCATTACAATGAAAGACTCACTGTTGTTGACCTAGCCCCAGGCCACATGTGTCACCAGCATAGCCATCAATACTACCATGTCATTACATTTGCACTTCAAAAATATAAGGCACAGCTTGATGGATTCTATCGCCATGGTCAGCATTTATATGCAGTAGAGAATAAGACAAAGCTGGGCAATTGTGTCAGTAATGGGATTCAACAGTATTCATCACATGTTCATTTGACCTTTTTTTTATAGCATCAAATAACTAATTAAAACCAAACTTATCAGAAAAAAATCAGCGTGAACTACCTAAAATGATGGAAACCATCTTTGGAAAAATGTATTTGACGTTTTACTTTTTGGTCTGGCCATGTCCCATCCGCTAACATGGAGGGGGTGGGATTTATGACCTAAGCTGCAGCCAGCCACCAGGGGGCGATCAAGGTGTTTTGGCTTCACTTTTGGGGAGCTGTAATGTCGTCCATCTTTATATAGCCTACAGTCTATAGTTTAAACACACATTGGCCAGGTTTCCATCTAAATACAGCACAAATTTCAACCAAATTTCCAGAAAAACTTAAAAAATAAAATGCCAATTAATGGTTTTTTTTCATCCTCCATTGTTATGCAAATCCTAGGAGTTGGTTCTTCCATTGCAGAAGAAGAGGGCACAATAAGATGGTGTTAAAAGAGCAACGGTTAAATCTCCAATTGTGGAAAAGCATGAGGAAAATGTGATGGAAATATATATGGTGCTTATGTTTGTAATGATGCTAAAGTTTATAAAATAGTGTCCACACAGATCTGATGTTTTCAGTGGAAGCTTGAGTGATGTTTAAGTACGTCTTAGTTTAATCGCTGTTTCCATTGCACTTAGACTGCAACTTTTCCACCTCAAACAAGCATAAAAACTGTTTTGCGATATTTCGACTTTCTTTCAAATTTGCGGCGTTTCCCAGACAGTGTTTTTATGAGCAAACTGAAAATTACATAAAAATGGGTGGATGGAAACACACGTTTACACACCCAAAAGAAGTACATTGCTCCATTCATGCTAAACTCTTAGTATGTATACGACAGTAGATTTGTAGTGTGTCACTTGTAGTATGGACACATTGTATTTGGCCATACAGTGTAGCAATAGCAACAATCAGCAGGCTCTGCACGCACTATCTGCCCTCCCAGCCCTTGTATGGGGTCAATCGTCCCACCTCTTCCCAAGCTTATAAAATGTCCCTTATCAATATTTTAGCACATCAATTGTAACCCTTGGTAAACACATCTTCTCCTGAAAAGTAAATTATCAGTGGACACAGTCACTGGGGATTGACTGTCTGGGACGCTGTCAAGGCTTTCTCTCTTGTATTTGCTCTATCTCACACACTCTGTCAATTCCATCTTTGAGAGGGGGACCAATAGAATCCAGCAAAAGCTCTTGTTGAGGATTTTTCAAACTAAACAATGCCCTGGGCATATTGTATTCTCAGGAGAACTGTTGGCCAAAGTAAGATATGCTTCAATTCCCAGAATGCTGAACATTGTGCAGTACAGTTAGAGGTCCATGTACACAAACAGTGTTGGTTTTACTACCTGAAGAGTCTAAATAAATGTAAATCTATTATACTATACTATCAGGAATTATGCTAAAGAAATCGTTTGACATTTTGGTAAATGCGCTCAATAGCTTTCTTTCTGAGAGTGAGGTGAGAAGATTGATGCCAAACTCTTTTCTGTACTCTTAATACCAAGCTACACCCAGTTGGTTAGCTTAGCTTAGCACAAAGAAGGGAACCGCAGGAAACAGCTAGCCTAGCTCTGTCCAAAGGTAACAAAATCCGCCCACCAGAACCTCTCCTTATGTCGTTTGTTTAAAGCTAGGGTTGGTAATCTTGAGAAACTAGCAAGAGTACACTAGATTTTAAAAACGATCCAACCGAAAAACCCAGCCCAGTGTTGCCAACTCTTTTCCAATGAAAGTAGCTAGCAGCACTAGCTCCAAAAGTCCCTGAATCTAAAGAGAAAGTTGCCAAGTCTGCAATACTGACAGTCCGTCACTTCAGGCCTCTCTCTAAACCCACTCCCCCAAAATTATCATTATGAACGTAAAGAATGAACATGGCTATTGTTAGTCCTCACAACTGTCAAGCTAGCAGCTTGTGGAAGATTCCAGTGACGCGCAATGAGTGCACGGGCAGAGTGCACACAGGCAGGCTTGCAGGTAGGTAGGCCATCCAATCATTTCATTTGGGCCGAATGAAATGATTGGACGGGTTTATCACAGTCCTGCAACAGCCACAGATATCGGATTTTTTTTCTTTTTTTTTGTCAGAGCATTTGATTTATTGATTGCTGTCAGAATTTCAACAAATATAGCAAAAATGTATTTGAACAACACTAGTACAAAAAAAAACGAAGCATAAAAACAATTTGTGGTTTTACATGGAGTTATGTGCAGGACTATTTCTTTACCGGACACAATAATTTTCTGGAGTCTTGTCATGACCATGAGGTCGCCAGACAACCAGAGGAGACCCCAGGGCCTAGACGCATAAACCTCTGTGTAGATTCACAACTAAAACTGTGTGAATGCACAAAAACAAAAATGTGCATTATTTTCATCAGATTTATCAAGCTATACTTTCGCATGGTTCTGTTTTGTAAATCTCAATCATTGTCACTGATTCCAAGAGTGGACACAGAAACACCCTTAGGCCTTGCTCAGAAAGGGTGCATTTTGCAGGTTGACAAAGAGAGGCGGACCGTACTGCCTGTTTTGTTGTTGAAGACGGACGTTAAGACATAACGTTCTTCTGCCGTTTGCTGCGTCTTTTTTTTATTGTTGCTAGTCAACCACCGAATTAATTCTAACGTTTTCTAATGCTTAGCACAAACCATGAACTGTACCCTACCTAATAGTTAATAGTACAGTTTAAACTAATGAAAACAAGTTACCTGTAATCTCGCGCTAATTATAAAAACAGCACCTGCTGTTTTGTGTTCAGATCATGGTACAACCTTTAGGCACAGCTGTGGCTATTAATGGTGTCTCATACCATTAATTCATCACATGAACCTGTAAACCAACATCGGCGGTGATATCTCAATCATCATAATTAAACGTCAGAAAGATGCTCAATGATTAATTTATAGACCTCATAATGAAACAGACTTGACAAACACTTCACAATTCATGATGATGATGGCTCAAATGTAAAGAAAAAGAATGACAATAGTGCATCGCTCATAAGTAATTAAAATTAAGTCTATAAATGTGCCTTTGATTTTTTTGTAGACTGCAAAAAATAACTGAATCAGTGAAATTGCAATAATGCTTTATTGTTCGCACAAAAAGGTGTATGAATGCTGATAATGATAATGCGCAAGGCAATTTTTGCCTTTGGCATGTCATTTGTACATCATGTAGTCTTTACTGAGTCCAATGTAAATGCATCCGCATAAATATGCCACGCTCAGAGCTAGTGACATATAAAGGCAAAAAAGACTGTAACTTTCAACCATGGGGACCGGTGTTCGAGACTGGTGTTTTGTTTTGTAAGTTACGTTGGTGACGTTTGTCACGTGTTTACCGTACTTATGTTATGTTATTTATTTTAAGGCCAACCATGAACTTTTTTGTAAACCTAACTAAGTGGTTTTGTTGCCTAAACCTTAGTGGTTTTGTTGCCTAAACCTTAGTGGTTTTGTTGCCTAAACCTTAGTGGTTTTGTTGCCTAAACCTAACTGGTTTTGTTGCCTAAACCTAACTGGTTTTGTGCCTAAACCTAACTAAGTGGTTTTGTTGCCTAAACCTAAGTGGTTTTGTTGCCTAAACCTAAGTGGTTTTGTTGCCTAAACCTAACTAAGTTTTTTTGTTGCCTAAACCTCAGTGAGTGGTTTTGTTGCCTCAACCTAACAGCAGACATTACCAGTAGTTTATTTTGTTGCGTGGCGTACAAATGACTTGCGAAAAGGCTACAATGCATCCTCATGACACGCAGAATGTTCGTGTAATGCCGTGCTATTTATACGCTTTCCTGTGAGGCCGAGTTGCCTTATCACATCACCCACACCTGGCTCCAGAAAACCAAGAAAACCACCCCACTTAGTTTTTGCACCTGGTCAAGAAATAGTCCACAACATAAGTTATAGTTACAGGGGGGGTTCTTGTTTTTTACACTTAGCTTTTTGTACCGCTTAAATATATAAGAAATACCATGTTAATTACTGAGCTTTAGAATTGTTGGTAGGCAGATAGACTTTGTTACCTTTGGGCAGAGCCAGGCTAGCTGTTTCCCCCTGTTTCTGCTCTTTGTGCTAAGCTACGCTAACGGGCTGCTGGCTGTAGCTTCACACTTATCGTACCG
>CAKALU010068001.1:19931-33528 GCA_916700995.1 Hozukius guyotensis
CCATACAGTGTAGCAATAGCAACAATCAGCAGGCTCTGCACGCACTATCTGCCCTCCCAGCCCTTGTATGGGGTCAATCGTCCCACCTCTTCCCAAGCTTATAAAATGTCCCTTATCAATATTTTAGCACATCAATTGTAACCCTTGGTAAACACATCTTCTCCTGAAAAGTAAATTATCAGTGGACACAGTCACTGGGGATTGACTGTCTGGGACGCTGTCAAGGCTTTCTCTCTTGTATTTGCTCTATCTCACACACTCTGTCAATTCCATCTTTGAGAGGGGGACCAATAGAATCCAGCAAAAGCTCTTGTTGAGGATTTTTCAAGCTAAACAATGCCCTGGGCATATTGTATTCTCAGGAGAACTGTTGGCCAAAGTAAGATATGCTTCAATTCCCAGAATGCTGAACATTGTGCAGTACAGTTAGAGGTCCATGTACACAAACAGTGTTGGTTTTACTACCTGAAGAGTCTAAATAAATGTAAATCTATTATACTATATTATCAGGAATTATGCTGAAGAAATAGTTTGACATTTTGGAAAATTGCGCTCAATAGCTTTCTTTCCGAGAGTGAGATGAGAAGATTGATGCCAAACTCTTCTCTGTACTCTAAATACCAAGCTACACCCAGTTGGTTAGTTTAGCTTAGCACAAAGAAGGAAACATCGGGAAACAGCTAGTCTAGCTCTGTCCAAAGTTAACAAAATCCGCCCACCAGCACCTCTCCTTACATCGTTTGTTTAAAGCTAGGGTTGGTAATCTTGAGAAACTAGCAAGAGTACATTAGATTTTAAAAATGATCCAACCGAAAAACCCAGCCCAGTGTTGCCAACTCTTTTCCAATGAAAGTAGCTAGCAGCATTAGCTCCAGAAGTCCCTAAATCTAAAGAGAAAGTTGCCAAGTCGGCAACACTGACAGTCTATCACTTCAGGCCTCCCTCCAAAGCCACTCCCCCAAAATTATCATTATGAACGTAAACAACAAACATGGCTGTTGTTAATACTCACAGCTGTCAAGCTAGCAGCTTGTGGAAGATTCCAGTGACGCGTAATGAGTGCACGTAGATAGGTAGCCCGTCCAATCATTTCATTTGTGCTGAATTAAATGATTGGACGGGTTTATCACTGTCCTGCGACAGCCACAGATATTTTTTCTTTTCTTTTTTAAGAGCATTTGATTTATTGATTGCTGTCAGAATTTCAACAAATATAGCAAAAATGTATTTGAACAACACTACCAACCATACCTTTAATCTGTACACAAAAAAAAAACAAAGCATAAAAACAATTTGTGGTTTTACATGGAGTTATGTGCAGGACTATTTCTTTGCCGGACACAATAACTTTCTGTTGTCTTGTCATGACCGTGAGGTCACCAGACAACCAGCGGAGACCCCAGAGCCCAGATGCATAAACCTCTGTTTAGATTCACAACTAAAATTGTGTTATTTTCATCAGATTTATAAAGCTATACTTTCGAATGGTTCTGTTTTATAAATCTCAATCATTGTGGAACAATGAAACAGACAAACAAGCCTGATTTCCACTGCCACAGTTAACCAAGAGTGGACATAGAAACGCCCATAGGCCTTGCTCAGAAAAGGGTGCGTTTTGCAGGTTGACAAAGAGAGGCGCACCGCACTGCCTGTTTTGTTGTCGAAAACGGACGTTAAGACAGAACGTTCTTTTGCCGTTTGCTGCGTCTTTTTTTTATTGTTGCTAGTCAACCACCGAATAAATTCTAACGTTTTCTAATGCTTAACACAAACCATGAACTGTACCCTTCCTAATAGTTAATAGTACAGTTTAAACTAATGAAAACAAGTTACCTGTAATCTCGCGCTAATTATAAAAACAGCACCTGCTGTTTTATGTTTCAGATCATGGTACAACCTTTAGGCACAGCTGTGGCTATTAATGATGTCTCATACCATTAATTCATCACATGAACCTGTAAACCAACATCAGTGGTGATATCTCAATCACCATAATTAAACATCAGAAAGATGCTCAATGATTAATTTATAGACTTCATATTGAAACAGACTTTACAAAGTACTTCACAATTGAGGATAAAATGATTATCATTAACACAGAGAAATGATGGCTCGAATGTAAATAAAAAGAATGACAATAAGGCATCACTCATAAGTCATTAATTAAAATGAAGTCTATAAATGTGCCTTTGATTTTTTTGTAGACTGCAAAAAATAATAACTAAATCAGTGAAATTGCAACAACGCTTTATTGTTTGCACAAAAAGGCGTATGAATGCTGATAATCATAATGCGCAAGGCATTTAGCGTGCAATAAGAACACCTTTCTTGCTTTTGGCATGTCATTTGTACATCATGTAGTCTTTACTGAGTCCAGTGTATGCCACGCTCAGAGCTAGTGACATATAAAGGCGAAAAAGACTGTAACTTTCAACCATGGGGACCGGTGTTTGAGACTGGTGTTTTATTTTGTAAGTTACATTGGTGACGTTTATCACATGTTTTCCGTACTTATGTTATGTTGTTTATTTTAAGGCCAACCATGAACTTTTTTCTAAACCAATCTCAATGGTTTTGTTGCCTAAACCTAACTGAGTGGTTTTGTTGCCTAAATCTCAGTGAGTGGTTTTGTTGCCTAAACATAAGTAAGTGGTTTTGTTGCCTAAACTTAAGTGGTTCTGTAGCCTAAACCTAACTAAGTTGTTTTGTTGCCTAAACCTAACTAAGTGGTTTTGTTGCCTAAACATAACTAAGTGGTTTTGTTGCCTAAACTTAAGTGGTTCTGTAGCATAAACCTAACTAAGTGGTTTTGTTGCCTAAACCTAATTAAGTGGGTTTTGTTGCCTAAACCTAACTAAGTGGTTTTGTTGCCTAAACTTAACTAAGTGGTTTTGTTGCCTAAACCTATTTTGTTGCCTAAACCTATTTTGTTGCCTAATCCTCAGTGAGTGGTTTTGTTGCCTCAACCTAACAGCAGAATAATTACCAGTTGTTTGTTTTGTTGCGTGGCATACAAATGACTTGCGAAAAGGCTAAAATGCATCCTCATGAAACACAGAATGTCTGTGTAATGCCGTGCTATTCATACGCCTTCCCGTGAGGCCGAGTTGCCTTATCACATCACCCACACCTGGCTCCAGAAAACCATGTGTATGCCTGGTCTGATATATACCAGGTGCACACATTCTTACCACACACTCTTCTTTCATAAATACCAGTTTATACACAGCATGTGTGTGCTGGCCCCACTTAGTTTTTGCACCTGGTCAAGAAATAGTCCACAACATAAGTTATAGTTACAGGGGGGTTTCTTGTTTTTTACACTTGTACAGCTTAAATATATAAGAAATACCATGTTAATTACTGAGCTTTAGGATTGTTGGTAGGCAGATAGATTTTGTTACCTTTGGGCAGAGCCAGGCTAGCTGTTTCCCCCTGTTTCTGCTCTTTGTGCTAAGCTACGCTAACGGGCTGCTGGCTGTAGCTTCACACTTATCGTACCGACATGAAAATGGTATCGATTTTCTCATCTAACCCTCTGCAAGAAAGTGAATAAGCATTTTCCCAAATGTCAAACTGTTCTTTGAAAAACTCAGCAGTGTCTGAAATTAAGCATTTGGCCTTTACATCTGTTAAAGTACATATTTGTTATAGCTCAGTTTGTGCCAATTGTTTGTACAATTATACCAACAGAAAGTAACTTACTGCTGATATGTCATATTGCTGCATCTTTTTGCTGCAAACTGCAGCTGATGAGGGGCTGGTGGAAAAGACCTGCAGAGTCAGAGAGCTTCATCACACTGAGATGAGGATGTTCATCGGTGTGTGAAGTTTCTTCAGGCAGTCAGAAGCAGAGTTAGCACGCAGAATGATTACCTTTTAATCTAGGAAAGAGCTTAAAAACACAGATTATCATTTCATAGCCAGTCTTGGCTGACCCGTCGTCTGATGGTGCTTATTAATTTTGGAAATAGTATTGATGGAAAAAATGAAGTACCATTTTTAGTTTTAAAAATATTTATGACTTGGTCTGAAATAGTGAACGTCCAGCACGCTAACCAGGAGGACCTTTCGGTAATATCGTGCTCATGTGATGCTGCACAGGGAAAAAGATAAGATGAGAATCATCAGGAGAATATCTTATTATGAATATGAACTGTATAAATATTCTAAAAATACACTAATGCAACCTTAATGTACAGAAAGCACACACAGCATCATAAACATGTGTTGACTGTTTTTAACAGAAAACAGTGTCTTTACTACCTGAATCAATTTATCAGTAGTGGTGATGTGAAGCCCCGGTCACATCATATCGCACATTACCGACTTCTCTTTATAAAAACCACCTCAACAGCCACAAGCGAGGCATTGCTCATGTCATCTGCAAATCACAAATCGTAGCTCCTGACGCGAACCGCTGCACAGAAGCCAAGTGCCAAAGGGCTCTGGCCGAAGCCTGCATCAGACTTTAAAGTGATTTGAAACAGTGTGCAAAAAGGAGGGGCGGATTTTTGCCTCGGAGCCTTACATAGACAGAGCTTCAATCTTCAATGGAATGGAAAAAAAACAGAAAGAAAAAGATGAGAAAGGGGAAGAAACAGTAGCGTGGCCAGCTCATCCGTCATTTCTTTAAAAGGTCAGGATTTTGTAGGTGGAATTGGGAAGAGCAGCGAATTGCAGATGCACCGAACAGCAGGGTATTTTCCGCTGCCATGACCAGCTAAGGAGAGCTCCTTTAAAACACATCTGCCAGTAAACATTTTGGCCTGACTCTGGGTCATCTCTCCTGTCTGGATGAGACCCAGCAGAGCGTGAAGATGTACCTGCACAAACCCCAAGACAGACTTAGTCACTTCAGACTTTCCTTTTAGCCCTACCGCCTCCCTCTTAATTGTTACGATGATACATACTGTGAATGTTTCCTGGATTCTGAAATGTTTTCTCACCTTCCCTCTTTTACATTTGATGTTTCTTTCCTTTTTTTTAACCAACACATTCTCACTCCCAACTTGTCAAATACCACCGCTTGGTCAATGCCTCTCGGCATCAGAGACTGACACACAGGGTACCCCTCTTGCGTTACTTTTGGACGGATTGGGGACGGCGTGTTAAGGTACGCTCGTTACATGCATAAGGTCCTTTCTAAATAAACTTCTGTTTTCACAGGAAGTTAAGATTAGGCCTAACACAACCACTTAGTTAGGGCAAAGAACATATATTGCAAAGAAGTGAAAGTCAATAGATCGTTCAATTGCAACATCAGCGCCAAGCAGCAGAGCTACGCTTCCACCATTTTGGATTGAAAGCGACTACCGAACACCAGTAAAACGTCCACCTACAAAGTGCCGTACAAAAGTAAAATAAAATTATTTCTATTCTATATTTAATGTCTCTACCAAAATGGCCTTTGTTGAACGATAAAAATTAGGGGGTACTGCATTTAGCATAAGAAATATGCTCAAATCATAACATGGCAAACTGCAGCCCAACAGGCAACAACAGCTGTCAGTGTGTCAGTGTGCTGACTTGACTATGACTTGCCCCAAACTGCATGTGATTATCATAAAGTGGGCATGTCTGTAAAGGGGAGACTCGTGGGTACCCATAGAACCCATTTTCATTCACATATCTAGAGGTCAGAGGTCAAGGGACCCCTTTAAAAATGAACATGCCAGTTTTTCCTCATCAAAATTAAGCGTACGTTTGGAGCGTTATTTAGCCTCTGTTGCAACAAGCTAGTATGACATGGTTGGTACCAATGGATTTTTTAGGTTTTATAGTTGCATGTGATAAGTAGGATCTCTACACTAGCTTTAAGACGGAGCCTGCTACAACCTAAATATGTAAGTTGTGTTAATGCGTTAAAGAAATTAGTGGCATTTGCGTTAACGCATTATTATTGTGTTAACTTTGACAGCCCTAATAACAATATTATAAACATAATAAGCGTTTTCAGTCCAAAATGGCTTTTGTCAAAAAACACCGGAGTTTTGTCTCTTTGCTTCTATACTCTTTGGTTAGGGTTAGGAAAAGGTCGTGGTCGACGTTAACTTCACTGACTCGACTTATGTGACTAGCGACTCACTTGAAGATAACGAGTCACGTGACTAACGACTGACGTGACAAAATAAGTCAACGTTACTTTCAGTTTCACACGGGACATGAATACCGGTCTCCTGGTTCAAAGTCCGTCTGCCCTTAACGGACTGTCATGCTATTAATACTTCACACGTCACTTGCTCCGCCCGTCGTATAACACCGTGGGTGGTTAGCCTCATTTGTGCAACACATTCTCACTCCCAACTCGTCAAATACCGCCGCTTGGTCAGTGCCCCTCGGCATCGGAGACCGACGCACGAGGTACCCCTCTTGCGTTACTTTTGGACGGACCATGAACGGCGTGTCAATATATGCTATCCTTTCAAAATAAACTTCTGTTTTCCCAGGAAGTTAGGTTTAGGCAACATAACCACTTAGTTAGGGTTAGGAAACGGTCGTGGTTGACGTTAGCTTCACTAACTAGCCACTCACGTGACTAACGTCTGACGTGTTTTTTAAACTCGTCCGCCCGCCCTGAACGGACTCTCACGCTGTTAATACGACATCACTTGCTCCAACTGTCGTATAACGCCGTGGGTGGTTTTACATTTGAGATAGCTGAAAGCCCGGTTCGTCACGTACTGTTACTAAAGGGTACCTCCGTGTGTCGGTTTCCGATGCCGAGAGGCACTTACCAAACGTTGGTATTTGACGAGTTGGGCGTGAGAACGGGTTGTTTTAACATCAACAAAAACTCAAATCTACATTATTATGATCACATCTTCCCCCGGCAGTACCAACACGAACTGCGATTCTGAAACAGAAGCAGCCACAGCGACATAAGTATTGACTTACAAAATACAGTGTATCTGGAACACAGGTTTAATAAATGACGAGGAAATGTGGCGCCGTAACACAGCAAATGAGTAAATGAAATGTCATTCCAAATGATGTGTAATTATGTGACTACACGTCTCAGAGGTGCATTTGGAAAAAAAAACGAGAGGAAATGGGGCAAAGAAATCACCAGCGAGGCCCATCAGCGGCTAAGTGCCTCTTTACCTCCTCCAACCACTAGAGACGAGGGGGAAAAGTGACCTTCTGGCATTATGGTACGGGGAGAATCTAACCAAACACACGTCACTCATGAAAGACACACACTTTTTTTTTTTCAGAATGTACTGTACTTACAGAGGAGTTCAGTACAGACGGAGAGCACTTTCTCTTCCGCTGTCAGAGTGATGAAAAGGTTGCTCTCACGGAGAAAATAAAAAATGGCGAGAGGGACAGATGTGAGCTTGGTTGTAAGTCTCTCCATCAGCCCTGTGGATGCCGCTCAGACACCCCTGGGATGCGCGGAAACATCTGGGAAGAATTGTCTATGGGATTGATACAGTACCTAGAGTAATAAAAAATGAATTTCCCTGCCTCGATGTAAACACAAATGACCTGAGCCACGATGCATTTGCTTAGATCCGCTTTGATCCCCCCCGTATCTGTGTCTTCCTCACTCTCCGTCTCATGTGTTTCTTAAAGCACACAGTTTGAGCAAAGTCGATAATTGCAACGGATAGTACGGATTCAGCCTCGGTGTTAGGAAAAACCATCACGCCCAAATGACTCGAGTCCGGCTGATCCTAAACACCTGTTTAAAGGTGTCTTAATATGAGAATTTAAAAAGCAGATGGCGCATTATTACTTTCCGATAGAGATATAACAAGCACTAAAGCTGCGGTACAGTCTTTTGAACAGACTGCGCGGATGGCTAGACAAGTAAAGAGAGAAGTGATACATTAAACATGAATTGTTGGAAGGACACAGACTACATAAAAGCATGCGGTGACAGGGTCACAGGCATTGTGCGCGACGTGAGTGGAGGGGACAGATTTGCAGAGAGTCTTTTAATGTGCGCGCTTGTGCTTAACATTGTTTAGAGCTCAGTGATTTGAGATTACTACCACAGGGGGCGGCCCGGGGGCATTTTTATGATGAGCTTCGGGAAAACGTTGCCAATAATACGCCGAGCTCTTTAAGGTGGCCATGTCTTTCTTCTTCTGCAGGGGGAGAATCTCTTACATCAGACTTAAACCGATAAAAAATAATAATAATCGCTGACTTTCTGCTTATTGATATGGTGATGTTTAAAGCTGCGTAGCATTTCTGACAGATTCCGGTTTAATGGCCACATCAGTTATCTCCACCAGTGGTTGTTCCCACAGAGGAGCTGCTCTGCTGCTAATGCTGGGTACACACTAGATGAGAATCAAGCCGATTTTGGGCCTGACTCAAATTAATCGCACATTTTCTATCTGTTCAAAATGTACCTTAAAGGTAGATTTGTCAAATATTTAATACTCTTATTAACATGGGAGTGGGCAAATATGCTGCTCTATGCAAACGTATGTATAAAATACATTTGTAAAACACAAATGTATGTGACGAAACCCATTTCCATTCACATATCTTGAGGTCAGAAGTTAAAGGGACCCCTTTGAAATGTTTTTCCTTGCCAAAATTTAATGCAAGTTTGGAGCATTATTTACCCTTCACGACAAGCTAGTATTACCCATTGGTATCAATGGATTCTTTAGGTTTTCTAGTTTCATATGATGTATCTTCACTCTAGCTTTAAAACTGAACCTGCTACAACCTCCAAAAGATCGATTGCATTAATGTGTTAAGCAGTGGCGTTAAAACGATTTTGCATTATCGCGTTAATGTTGACAGCCCTAGTTAATCCTCCGATCAGCTCGGAAGTCCATCCTGGCCGCATCGAATTAAAATCGTAAATATTAAACATGTTCAATATTTACGATCGGATGTCCTGTTGTGTGTGAGGAACCCAGAGGATAGCTGATGACGCAGTCATGTGGGAAAGAACGACAGCCAATTGAAAACCAAGCTGATTGAAGTGGAAGGACAACCACCGCCGTCATGGCGGCCGTGGCTAATGCATGAGCTAATGCAAAATGCGAAGGATAAAGTAGTAGTTAGATGGACCTCAGAAGTGGAGGACTAATTTGTTGATTTGTGGTAACAACGCAACTGTTTATTTAACGTGTCTTCATCCATTATTTTTCTTTTTTCTTTGTGAATTTTCAGTAGGGCAAAAACTAGCATCGCTAATTCTTCCTGCCCGTCGTCCGCCATGTTTGTTTATACTAAAGTCACGTTTGATCACAAGAGATTTTGCAAGATTTCCATTTTTTTTTTAGTCGGGACTCTTGTTGTTCCTGAATGGAATCTGTAAGTGTGTGGTGTGCTGTTTTGGCCAAATCGTTGCTCTCCACACACTATAGGAATAAATCTGTTAAATTGATCATAACACGTCGTTATGTGTAGGGTCTCTCAGAAATCTTTTAAGATTTGAAAAATCTTTTAGTGTGAGCCAGCCGTGAGTCGTCAGGCGAGGTGTTTAAGTTGTGGCCTTGAAACGAGTGATTCCCGGGATACGAGTCAGGTTCCAGCCCGCCTCCAGGGACCTCTTCATTATCTGTCATTAAATGTTTTTAAGTTTGCATAATTGATCTTCTCCAATAAGTCGTCATTGATTTATGGAGGTCTGGGCTGAAGGAGGAACTGGTTAAAAATTCATAACCCTGCTACGCGTCTTCACAATCCATTAGCTGCTCCTGGACCCAGAGTCCTTCCATTGATTGACCTTGTGCCGAGAATCTCATGGACTCTGCATTTTTCCCTCTTTTATTGCACTGTGGGAAGAGTTATGTTTCAGCTTTTTCCCCAGATAGGTCTTACTTTGATTTTCTCCCTCACCACCGCTGTGTGTCTCTCTCTCCGTCTCACCCTCCCTCTGTCTCTCCGTTTCTCCTTCTCCATCTAAACTGAAGACCTTACTCTGAGACGATGAATAAATAAAGCATGTTCCATAAACAGCTTTCCACTATTATTTAAGCTTCCAGGACCTCGCACTCTGACAGCCTGCTTTCCCCGCCATCAAATTCAAGTGTGTAAATTTTCTAAAAGGCTCTGAATGTTTTATGATGATTTCAGGGAATGATGGAGTAATAGCTGAATAGTGAAGCTATTACTTTTAATATTTATATTGAGTGCTTTGAATCATTAATGTGACAGGATGTAAAATCAGAGCTGCGGGACGTATGTACTTCACAACCACAGCCACTTGGCAAAAAATATTTGTTTTCCTGAGCAGCCCGTTCCAAACTGTTGTGAGCTACCCATCGGGGTGTGACGCTCTTTTCCATTAATTTTAATCTCACCTTGAGAAAAGGTCATTCTTGGAAAGCATTAGTTCAAATATAGAGTACGTCTGAAAGAAATTGCAACAAATCTTTGCGAGTGTTTATAACTCAGAGGTCAAGTCATCACAATTCTTGGGTCTAGACCTCTTTTATTTTCATCATTCACCATAAAACTGAGTGACATTTTCCACATGAAACACTAACAGTAAAATGTATGGAACTCAGAAAAGAAGAAAAAGCAGATAAAATGTTAAACACTCACGGTAAATAAGAATTATAGGATACTTATACTAAGTAAAAATTATGAGCTGCTAAGTTTGACATAGTATCTCATATTCTGAAAGTCAACATTTTACTTCATATTTTATTATTTCGATTTAAAGAGGAAAAAACAAATACTTATTTTAACTTACCATATTTCGATTTTTTGCCATTCCTAACTTTTCGTCTTTTTTTTTTGTTCCTGGCACAGATAGGCTTCCGTAAAATTGTAACTGTGTTTTGTTGTATAGCTAAATTATGCAATGCAGTTACAATTTAATGGCAGCCAATTTAAGAAAAAACAAAACAAAAAAACAGATGAGAAGTTCATACCAAGTCATGGTAAGTCAAAATTTGAATATACTTAAAAGTAATTATGAGATAAGTCCAATTGTGAGATATCAAGTTACATTTTGACTTAGTTTCTCATAATTTTGACCAAGTTAGTTAAAAGTTTTACCCGACTTAAAAAAAAAATAATAATCTCATGACTATTGCTAATTAAGTTAATATTATTACAGAATTATTACTCTCAAAGTTTTGACTCAAAGTCAGTGTATTCAAAGTACCTACAGTAAGACTTACCATGAGTAGTTTTATTTTTTGTCATTCCTAACTTTTAATCTCTTTTTTTCTTTTCTTAGTGAAAATGGGCTACAGTACCTTGTTGCGTTGTTTAGTAAAAACACAGATATTTTGCATCATTTACCTGTTTCACAAGTTTTTGTTTTATATAACAGTTGCTTCCTAAAATATCTAACCGTGACCTCTTCATGTTTTTTTCCTGGCACAGATTGGCTTCCATAAATTGTAACCCGGTTTTATTATTTAGTCAAAAAACACAATCATAAGTGAGATACTAAGTTCATACAAGCGAGATAGTACAGTATTTAAGATAGTTACATAATTGTTTTTTGTTTTTTTACAATTTTTTCAACGTAAGTCTGTTTTTACTTTGCAAATCAAAATGTTGACTTGTCTCATAATCATGACTTTGTATCAATTTTGAGTTAACATCTCATAATTGAATAATTAAGATACTGTACGTTCTAATTTGTATGGTAACTTATAATTATGAATAAAATATAATATTTTTTAACAAAAATACAAAGATAAAGGTTTGATTTATCATGCCATAATTATTATACTTTTGTCCAAGTTTTTACTTAGTAACGTCAATTATTTTGACTGAAATTGTCAAAAGTTTGGCTCATTATCTCATATGTTTTACTTTGTAACTCATAATTTTGACACAGAAAATGAGAATTTTGACTTAGTGTCTCATAGTTTTGAATCTTCAGTATCTTAATTTTTGTCATTCCTACGTTATTATCAATGTTTCCCTTTATCTGGTCAAAATGGGCTTCCATGCAATTGTTCCCACAATTAATTGTTTGGTAGAAGGACAGAGATTTTACACCGTTTTGACGGTCTCTATCTGAGATTCTATTTTGTATTTTAACACTTGCCTTTTAAAATATTTTACCTAAATCCATGTACGAGTACATACTGTCAGCTGTTATAACTCAGCACATTGAAATTAAAAATCTCTCTCTCTCTCCGACCAGATGTTGCCATCATCACAAGCCAAAGTTCATCTGAAACATATTTGCATTTATCTCATTACATTTCATAAATAGAAAACAAATAAAAGAAAGAGGAATGAAAATGTACTCCTGATATTAGTTATCAGGTCTTACTCAGATGCTATTACACTGTAGTGTGGGGTCTTTGCAGATGTGTAGCCTTGATTTTGGTGTTGTTTAGTCCCTTTAGCACAGGGAGCTTTAGTCTGTGTATCTTGTGCTGTGTGGAGCTTGGCAGTTAAAGGCCAGTTTATTCTTGCGGGTATCAGGCAGCCTTGTCCTGAGGGAACGAGCTCTTTCATGCACAGTTAGTGCACTTGACTCAGCATGGAGATGCTTTCAGATGGAAAAGCCATGTTTAGAGGACGTCTTATGAGACATTAAAGCACTACTGTTCCATTGTTTTAGCTCTTCCTAAATGTCACTTTCCTCTCCTGAGCCTGCCCTTCACCACACTGTTGTGGGACACGTCACAGAGCAAGGCCTCTTCTCAGCTCCCACTGAGGGTCCATTTGAAGAGTAGCAGAATGAAACTCACCGCTCTTCCCATTACTGTCATCTTCATCTGTTTACTCTCGATGTAATATTTATTGAAAGAAAAACAGGACAAATCAGCCACATTATGGCCTCTTTGGGATACATTTTTACATTATATTTCCTGTAACACTAAATCTTAAATGTTTGGCTGTGTTTTCATTTTGCAAATTTTATTTTTGGTATTTTGTCATTTTCTGATTAGTTCAGGTCAGCATATTCTCATACAACGGTTCGTATGATATATTAAGAAAAAGTTATTCCTCCTTTTTTGTTCGTTTTCCTACGAATGTACATGTCAATTTCCGATCATTACATGCATACAGTCTTTTCAAAATAAACTTCTGGCTTCACAGGAAACAACGTCCTTAGGTTTAGGCAATAAAACAACTTACTTAAGCTTAGGAGAAGTTTGACTTCATTAGGTATAGACAATAAAACAACTTACTTAGGCTTAGGAAATGATCGACTTGGTTAGGTTTAGACAATAAAACAACTTACTTAGGCTTAGGAAATGATCGACTTGGTTAGGTTTAGACAATAAAACGACTTGCTTAGGCTTAGGAAATGATCGACTTGGTTAGAATTAGGCAACACAACTACTCAGTTAGGTTTAGGAAAAGATCGACTTGGTTAGGTTTAGGCAACAAAACTACTTAGTTAGCTTTAGGAAAAGATCGACTTGGTCAGGTTTAGGCAACACAACTACTCAGTTAGGTTTAGGAAAAGATTGTGGTTTGGCTTACAATAACCCCCAAAGTGGTGTTATTTAAGTACGTCAGTTACATGACAAATAAATCAATGCTGACTTTTGGTTTCACACGGGACACGAACGCCGGTCTCCTGGGCAAATGTCTGGTATTTTTTTACCTACCCCCCTATATATATATATATATATATATATATATACAGTATATATATATATATACTGTATATATATATAGGAATTACAGT
>CAKALU010068001.1:37490-62423 GCA_916700995.1 Hozukius guyotensis
GTAGCCTACGCTACGTAACAAAACTGGAGTAAAATAACATTGACTTCTTGTGGGTGACCTTCTAGACATGACCCTCTATAAGGTCTTTTTGTGCGATTAATTTGCACGTCAATATTCTTTTATGAACTGTTGTTTCTGTCATGAATACTTTCTGACAGAATGCGAATATAATGAGGTAAAAAAGCAACATACTTTTTTTGCAATAAGGTTGATTATTCTGAGCATTTAGAGGCATCAACCAATCAAGTTGTGCAGAATGGGGTAAATTGCGCCCAGTGGCGGATTAAGATGGTCAAGGCTAGGCTAGGCTACTCTTTGTGTCGGGCCACCTTCTCATCATGCCATGTGTAAAAGAGTGCTAGGAATATTACACGGCCCACAGGTACACACTCGGAGAGCATACACACACTCATTGAGACAGCCGTTACTCTAAACCTTGAAATATCTAGCAGTTTAGGGATTATATTTCGTAGATCTTGGTCAGGGTGTCCTTTTTAACCATTGTGCTTTTTCGTTTTTGTTCTCCGTGATCATATTTTCTTTTTGACATTTTGCAGCTATTCTGTCCAGTAGCAGTGACGAATCAGCTGCTTAATTTTTTAAGATGTTTCTTATGAGCCAATAGGGATCAAGGTTGTTCTTTTTTTTCTCTGAAGTACATTTAAATTATTTTAAATAATCTGGCCAATCCAGGGCCCTTGCAAACATGGGGCCCTTAGGCTGCAGCCTAGGCCAGCCTGTGCATTAATCCACCCCAGGTTGCACCTATTTATAAGCAACAACAGGATGGCAAACATTATTACTCCTTTCAACCATTACAAAGAAAACGCACACCAGATCCACTCCTTCCGTTCTTACCTTTCAGAATAAAAGCCCTATACATATTATATTATTACAGGCGAGTATTCTGCATTTTCGTGTTGTTTATTCGTCACGCCCCCGATGTGAAAAGGCCTTAACTTGCTATTATCGTGCAGCTTTTTCTCCACCTATAGTTGGCATTCATTCTTATTTACTCCAATCTTGGCAAATATTCTGAGGCACCAAACTAAATGGAGTAATATAATCTGCAGTGTTTTAACCAGGGCGCAGCTAAAAACATAAATCCTCTCTTTTTGTGAAAGACAAATGAATTTCCTAACCAAAATGAACTTTTTCATAATTAATACCAACACAAAGCGCCAAGGTGAAATTATGCATTTCTATAACGGAAGGTGAAAATGTAAACATTGGAACAATTAAGCATGCCACACACTGTAGCTGTGTATAGCTGTGTCAGAGAAGGTGCAGAGCCCCATGCTGACATGACAGGCCCATCTCAGATCCTGTCTAGGCCTGCTCCCTCTTTCCCGTGTCTTACCCCTGTCTTCCTGTCTCCCCTTCAATGGTGTCGCCTCTGACTCAGTGCCATTTCCCAATGTATGTGTGAACGCACACAATAAAAAGACACACTTATAATACACAATACTGTGACACTGACACGCCTTCTTTCTCTGTCTTACAAGTCATACACACACACACACACACACACACACACACCCATGCACACACACAGGGAGACGTTTTCAGGGTGTAAAGATGCTAGCACCCCCTAGAAGCTGTAATAGTCGTTTCCCCACATAGTCAGAACTTGTTTAATGGAAATAACAATAAAGTAATCATTACTTTATTCCTGGAGCCTTAGAAGTAGTAATAATGAATAACAAAACTACATATTGCATGAATATGTTTAGCAAAAATAATGTAAATCTACCAGTTAGATTTAGATCATTGTCATTTAGAAGTGTGAAAGTTGGCCTGATGGGGGGGCTGAAGAAAAATAATTTGATAATTTGTTTTTCCAACACTTGACTATTTACTAGGGCTGTCAAAGTCAACGCGATAATAACGTGTTAATGCAAATTCATTTTTACCTCACTAATTTTTTAACG
This sequence comes from Hozukius guyotensis, assembly GCA_916700995.1. NCBI lineage: Eukaryota > Metazoa > Chordata > Actinopteri > Perciformes > Sebastidae > Hozukius > Hozukius guyotensis. The sequence goes on from CAKALU010068001.1 coordinate 39,422, forward strand.
CAATTTTTAGGTTCAAGCTCAGTTTTAAAGCTAGAAGCATCATATGAGACTAGAAAACCTAAGGAATCCATTGGTGCCGTCCATGTCATACTAGCTTGTCGCGAAGGAGGTTAAATAACGCTGCAAACTAATGCGAAATTTTGGCGAGGAAAAACTGTCATGGCCATTTTCAGAGGGGTCCCTTGACCTCTGACCTCAAGATATGTGAATGAAAATGGGTTCTATGGGTACCCACGAGTCTCCCCTTTACAGACATGCCCACTTTATGATGATCACATGCAGTTTGGGGCAAATCATAGTCAAGTCAGCACACTGACACACTGACAGCTGTTGTTGCCTGTTGGGCTGCAGTTTGCCATGTTATGATTTGAACATATTTTTTATTCTAAATGCAGTACCTGTGAGGGTTTCTGGACAATATTTGTCATTGTTTTGTGTTGTTATTTGATTTCCAATAATACATCTATACATACATTAGCATAAAGCAGCATATTTAAGTATTAAATATTTGACAAATCTTCCTTTAAGGTACATTTCGAACATATACAAAATGTGCAATTAATTTGCGATTAATCATGATTAACTATGGACAATCATGCGATTAATCGCGATTACATATTTTAATCGATTGACAGCCCTACTGTTTACACATCTAGTAGATATTGACCAACACTAGCATTCATTTGGGGTCACATTTCTGTCTATCTGGTCAATATATGGCACTTTTTTTGCTTTATTTTGGTCTCTGGCTCTTTAGCTGCTAAATGCTCCACTGCGTTCCCCAGCTGTTTGCTAACTTTGTGTGTCTGCTGTTGGGTGCTGAGCAGGCGGTGTACAGTGGGTTTGCTACAAATATCTGCCTGTTGTGGGTGGAAACAACACTGATGGTAGCAGTGAGCAGTGCTGTGGAGTAGCAATGCTATTTGTAGGGACACTACTAGTTAACAGTAAATGTTTCTTTATGTAAAATAGCACTACATGTTCTGAGTAGTGTTTCGTTGCTACTTTCAACAAAAATACAGTGTTGCTGTAACTTAACTACTCTTACTGAGGAGTAGCTTCAATAGTTACAGTTTAAACTTTTGTTGTTCTACAGTAGATGCAAAGAGTCACTGAATTAATTAAGAGTTATTCCTTGAAACCCATGAATATCCATACCGCATTTCATTTAACCTGGCCTGTATTTGTCTAAATATCTTTTGGACCAACACTGGCCTGCCTCCATATTTAGGTATATAAAGCAGCTAGCAGTGTGCAAAGATCAACCAGTACACTCAGTCAAACTGCCTCTGAAGCAGCACATGGTTGCTGGTGCTGCTAATACACATTTCCATCATGCTTACATGACAGGATCATAGACTGTATTTGAAGGCGGACGACATGACAGCTCCCCAAAAGTGAAGCTAAAACATCTCGATCGCCCCCTGGTGGCTGGTTGCAGTATAGGTCATAAATCCCGCCTCCTCCATGTTAGCGTATGGGACATGGGCCAAACTAAAAAGTCAAAGTACACCTCAAATATATTTTTCCCAAAGACGGTTTCTGTCATTTTAGGTAGTTCTTCTCATGCTGATGTTCAAGTGTTAATTTTTTGGATAAGTTTGGTTTTAATTAGTTATGTGATGCTATAAAAAGGGGGTGAGATGTCATGATTGACAGCTGCTCTGAGTGAAGTAATCGCACAGCCGGAGGCTCGAGAGGAGATGTTAACTTTAACTTTCCATAACCGTCACAAGTCTGTGTAATAGAACAGGCGTCAATTTGATCATAAATGTAATTATAGAGATATTATGGTTAGTTGTTGTGTCTTTCTAGCCAAACAGCTACCGTGGTGCTAACGTAGCAGCTAGATGGCTCACGCTAACAAGCTGCGGCAGTGCTTGGCTCGTGATTGGCTCGGGTGGGTGTGTGGGCGGGGCCTCGATACCGCAGCTGCAGCCCCTCGAATCACTACTGCACAGACTCTGGTTCCAAATGACGTCAAGTGGAGATGCGCCGTCCATGTGTATATACCGTCTATGGACAGGACTAATTAGTGGGTTTGTTTAATTACTGCCATTGTGTTGTGAATGTATCCAGAGGACTCCCAAGGCCTGTTTAATATTCAGGTGCAGCAACATTGTCAACATCCTCTGTGAAGCAGTCAGAAAGATTTCCTATCGATCCGGTGCATGTGATACATGCAGGCTCCATTGTGAAGCTACTGTGCACTTTATACAGACAGATGATTGACAGGCTGCTGTATTTCCTCAGAAGAGTGTGAACCAGTGAACCTGGTTAATAAAACATTAGAAGTGCCTGAGAGGCCCGGGCTGAAACGAGGGGTGGGGGTAGAAGGGGTCACCGGTGTTCAACCACCATCGCGGCCTCAGAGCGAGCGCGGGATCTCCCCATCCTCCAAAGCACATCACAGGGGGTCCATGTGGCCTCATTAAAATCAAGGAGATCACATGTAAGGACCAGAGGAAGAGGGCTAGTCCCAGCTCAAAGCGCCTGGACTCCCAGGGCATTACTCTTTGAGGAGGCGCCACTGGAGAACACAGGGATAAAGCCTCAAACCGTTAAAACAATGGACATTTAACACAGCCTTTTGCACTCTCCCTTCTGCAGGACTCATTCAGCTAATGCTTCAAAGATGGTGCCGCCGCGGCTACGGAGCTATATACCCTGACTCGGATTGGAAGTGAGCCATGTCAAGTTCACCTGATTTGATTTCTTAGATAACCGTGTTGGACGGAGAGAGATGAAGGCTGGCAGCTAGCTGCGTTACGCGGTGGTCGGAGCCCTCTTTGCTTTGGATCTACTCCACGCTCCGAGACACTCCAGGATCTGTTAGAACTGTTTTTCCACATAAACAATAGTCTTTTTCGTTCATTACCGAGGAGAAAAACACTGATGTATGCAGCTAAACTGCATAATTGGGCCTTAGCAGAGCCTTTTTTTTTTATTGAACTATTTATTTTTCATGATATCTCAATAATTTACATGGTTGATTGTGTAAAGAGTGGGGGAAGAGTGAGCTGTTAGGCAAATTTTCTAAGTCATTGCGTTTGTTCAGCTGTCTGCCTCACTGTCGCGTGTATTTCATCTTTTCCCTCCTTTATTTATTCTGGTCTTTGGACGCCTTCCTAGTCATGTATTAAAGCTTTGCAGCTTGGCGGCGACAGTGCGGCTGTCAGAGTGTGGGGCGCCGTAGTGCATCATCACTGCCTTTAATGGCTCGCATCAAGTTCTGACAAGGCTACTTAAAGCGATGGGCTTAGCAAAATGAGGGGTCGGGCGGGCTGGTGCACCTCGGGATAAATAAATCGCTTATTTTTTGTTTTAGTCTTATACATTTCCAGCAAGCAGCGGCAGCACCCTGTCGTAGGTCGTACTTATAGCTGACTTTCCCGGTTTAAGAAGAGGGTCAGAACCTACTATACAAGACAGTATTGTTAGGGAACATTTACCATGTTGAGATGTCATTAAAAAGCTGCTGTCAGACTCGGGGGCCAGTCTCTGACCAGGTCTACAGTGAGACGAACACCCATAATGAGTGGGTGGCACACTAGGAGGAGGGGGTGGGAGGGGGCTGGTTTGTTTATGGATACAGTCTAAGAAAGCTCTTGTTTGGGGGGACAAGGGTTCACGGCGAGCAGAGGGTAATTATGCTCCATCCGGTGGCTTCGGGATGCTTCACAAAACCTGACACAGGAGGGCAGGCGTGCCAGGCGAACGGGAGGGAGGGAGAGGTGGCGGTGGGTGGGGAGCACAGGAACAAACGATGGTGATGGTGACAGTGATATTACGCCGCTTGCAAATACACACACACGCAGTACACACATGCATAAACACACACACACCATCCGTGTAACTGGCATGTGCCCCAGGAAGTCAGGGATGCCAGAGAGAGAGAGAGAGAGGAAGCAGCAGAGAGTTAATTAGGGCTTGGATACACACTCTTAGGGCTCTCACACCTCACTCACCTCCAGCCTGCTTCCTTCCTGTCATTGTTCCCCGCAGTTCAGCCAGGGAGACACACAACAACAAGATGGCCCCCAAATAGCTGCTCCCCTCTATGACAAGTTTAGCTCCGTCGTGTTGGAAGGAGCGTCGGAGAGGACTGTGTGTGTGTAGCAGGTTGTGTGTGTTCAAGTTCTAGTCGTACATTTAACCATTTTTACCTCGAAGAGACAAAACACGGAGACTCCAGCTGTTTATTTACTCATTACCCAATTATCACTCTTACGGCTAGAACAGTGAAACTTTCCTGTGAGAACAGGGAGCGTGGCTTCGTGCTACATGTTGAGTACACACTTGCACCAGTTGACAGCAAATAGATGTGACACATGAGGCACGAGGTGTGCTGCGTTATGTCAGGAGACAATATGACATATTTTGGACTGTAAGTCAACAGTGAGATGCATTACTCGGTGTACTGAATTTACCGGATCTATTTAGAGTTTGTATTGTGTGTGTGTGTGTGTGTGCATGAGTGTATAGGCTGCAGTATAGAGTTGCTGTCTGCAACCCTGTCTCCTTCAAAATACCCTTATACACAAGTAATTTGCTTTGCCCATTGTGTTTTTGGAAGAAACGTAATGGCTGTCTTTCATTCTTTATGCAATTCTCACATGCCATGTGTACGCTAAAATAGTTATCGGTCGCTGTAATTGTTCTCTTCCATACTGGCCGTGAAGCGATCCCTTCACAAACCAAATGCAGCTAGTACACCACTTTTTCTGTCACGAGACTAGTGTTTGTGTCCTGTGTGTCCCGCACTTCCAGAGTTATTTTAACCCAAACCATCATCTTTTCCTGAAGCTATCTAAGTAGTTTTTGTCACGTAACTTCCGTACTTAAGTTACGGCACTCACAGTTTTATTTAAACACAAATCTAACTAAGTAGTTTCCTTGCCTAACCCTAACCAAGTCTTACAAGCAGGAACTTAGTAGTTGTTGTTTTTTTAAAGACTGTAGCGGAAATTGGCATATGCGTCACATGTTGCTGGACATTCGTAGAAAAAAGCACAAAAAATACATTGTTGAAAGTCGTGCTGAGTGTCACAAAAAAAGGTAAACTTGTTTGTATGTGCACGAATCAAATAGATTCAATTTCGGGACCATTTCACAAACTGCTGTAAGACTGTGTTGAAGATACACACTTGATTTAGCTAACTTGGACTTAGCTAGCTCAGCCAAAGCTAAACCTCATATTAGCTAATTGCTGAGATCTCGGAATGCAACAACATCACTTAAAATAGGTCCAACGGGACAACAAAACACGAGCGGTCAGACAATCAGACAGGTTGGAAACATTGTAAACAGACCAAGAGTTAATCTAAGCCACTTTATTTAGAGATTAAATCAAAGTAAGTGCACATAGTGATGTTTGTGAACGAATCGTTCTTTTTGAACGACTCTTAAGGAGGAACGAGTTAACTCGATTTGCAAGTAGAAGTGAATCCAAAAAATTCTGCTTCTGTGCGGTGCATTTACAGTTGTGCATAAGCAACCCAATCTCATGGGAAGGCGTATCAATAGCACAACATTAGAAGGATATTCTGCGTGTTATGAGAACACATTTTAGTCTTTTTGCATGTTATTTGTACGCCACAAAACCTCTTAGGTAGGTTTAGGAAAAACGTCACGGTTGGGCTTAGAATACGTAGGGAAACGATGTCACAAACATCACGTCAAAATCAGACTCAGCCGCACTTAGGGACACGAACACTAGTCTGGAACAGCGGTCTCCTGGTTCGAAAGTCCCATGTTTGTTGGACCCATCCACCTCCCCTGCCGCCCATCATAAGCAGTCTTTCTCACTTTTTATTCTACGTCACCAGCTCTGAGCGAATTATATTTACGCGGGGGCTTAAACAATAGCCGATTCGGACTGAAATCGCAAAAGATACAATTGTGACGGCTGTTTTGTTTGTGTTTATATGATTAATTGTGGCATGTAACAGAGTTGTTTAATTATTAGACTAAAAAAGGAGCTCTGGAGCTAGGTGAACCAAAAGAACCGAAAGAGTCGTTCATGAGTCGGTTTGCTAGTAGCGGGTGAACGTCACAAACCGGGTTACTTAAAACAACTAGGACCAAGAATGTTGGCCAGTAAAGAGTGATGTTTACAAATGACAATTTAGGTTGTAATTTTACCACTTGGACAGAAGGATGAACTGACTAGATTTTGGTGGTCAAAGGTCATTTAACCGCAAGGCGGTATTTGTATTTTTTTCAACCTGTATGATCGTCTGACCCCGCTTGCTTCTTGCCTAATCGCAATGTAGCCATGTTCCTGGAGCTCAGCAAGTACTTTGGTGGTATTTTGGTTGAACCAATGGCAGCTATGATAATAAAACCCCAGTTACAATAAACTGTTGTTTTCCTTTAAACATGGCCAGGAGAATGTTAATTATACTTTAGTTGCCAGGAGAAGATACATGCAAGACGAAATGAAATGCATTACAGTTTGCAAAAATATAGTTATATTGCTAAAAAACAAAAGACTATAACAGGGTTAGTTGTCTGATTCAAGTCCCCATGTAACTACTACACACAAATACCAGCCTGTTCCTACTCCTGTGCCCCTACTTTAATCGGTACATTTCAGTATTAATCTCACTTCTTAGAGGAAAGTAGCATCTGCTTTGGTTTAATTTATTTTCCTCTGCTAGTTTTGAAAAGATGGGATCGTCCCTGCTATCATAACAGTCATGAAACAGATGGTGAGTGGAACCTCACTAACTAGGACCCCAGAGGAATTCCTGTTGAGTGTTCAGATGGCTGGCATGCATGTTATACTGGACAATTTAGTGTTCAAATATGGCAAGTTGAAGCATTTTCATGCATTGTATAACATCCATTTTTCTTTTTGCATGGTCATTCATCTATACATAGTCCCTAAGTTGCAATTAATTGATGCAAGCAGTTTTGCATTGCCACAGGCTTTCATGATAGATGGATGGACTGGTGTCTTTAGTTTAATTAAACATGCATTCAATACAGTGTAACACAAAGGTTTCTGCTGATAAGAGAGGTGCTTATTATGTCAAGAGAGTTAATTTACCTCCCAACCCGAGCACGGTATAATTATTGACAGAATTCAGGTGTTGCCTGTAACACCATTGGCAATCCATCTGTTTTCTCTGAGAATCTCCCTAATTGGAAAACTCAATATTTAACTCTGTCTGCCCCTAAGAGCAACAAAAAAACACCAAGCTAAGAATTCAGTTCCCATGCAAACTAATTGAGATGATATATAATTTGGAAAAGTGAAATGTGATGCTCGGCTGGTTGCAAATAGCAGAGAAAGAGTGTGTGTTTGCACTGATTGAGGAACATTCAGGCTGGCTCTTTGGCAGATGTACAGAACATCATGTATAATATATGTGTGCTCTTTCAGCTATGCACAAAAGCCAGATGTTCCTTCTATCGGCGGGTCCCCGCGCCGCTAACATGTTGGAACACGGCGACGAAAACCAAACAACAACAAACAAGTGTTTTCTGTTACCAACAGCAGCCATTTTGGAACAAATAACAAAAGGACTTTTCGGGACTCTCGACAGCGGGAGGCCTAAAAGTTGTTTTTCCAGAGAAAGAGTGCCAGTGTTTTCATACACTTACAGTTTTTTTTTTTCATTGTGTCTATCTGTCGTTCTTTCCGTATCGGGTTGATGAGGGAGTTTCTGTTTTGTTGTATCGCATGTGTGGTTTCCAGGAGTCTCTTGGAGAGCGGTTTTTGGCAGGGCGACAGAGAGCTCTCTCAGGGCTAAACAAACAGCTGTGGCATATGGGTAGGACGTACAGCGGCGCAGCGCCACACAGCAGAGCGGATGAGGGACTTGTGGGAATGCGAAGCCTAACCTGTCTGTGTTTAATGGCCTGGTCAGTCACATTCTTGCAAATGCTAGCAGCAGCAGCAGCATTCATTAGGAGCAGAGGCCTGAGCCGTGCCCCCGCGATGAAAGCCCGGTGTCAGGCGTGAGCTCTGATGCCACGACGAGGGAGCGAGGAGGAGGAGGGTGGGGGAGGAGGACGAGGGGGGGGGGATGCTCTGCGAAGACCCACCCCTGGGTATCCATCACACACAGCCATCACTCGGGAGCAGAGTAGACCTGATAAATAAATCAACTTAGAGGCCCAGTGAGGTTTCAGGCCCTATTCCTCTTTATGAGTACAGCAGGGTGAGAGATGGAGAGGGGTGGGGGTAAAAAAAAAAACTTTGACTTCTTCACGCCTTGGTCCCAGTAGGCATGAGGACCAAAGACACCAACTCTGTGATTCTTTCAAAAATTAAATATATTCATTTATCTGAAAGGCCCAGGCTCAAGATCCTCATCTTTTTCTTTAACATCCAAGATAAAAGTGTGAGGACTTTCCCATTGGCTTTCAATCGGCAGCTCTTTGAAAACTCACACTTAATGATTTGAAGGTCTTTTAGAACTTACTTTGGGACAACAATTTCTGAACTGCCCCCTTTTATGTGGAGATAAGTAGAAAAAGGCCTGTATGAAAACATCAGGGAGCTTCAAATTACCCCAACTTTAGAAAGAACATTGGTTTTGAGGGCTTAATTGAACATGACTGACTTTACTCCGGCAGACTCTCTTTATTTTTAATCCACTCCCCCCCCCAAAGTTTTATTTGTGCTGTTACTTATTTATTACAGACAAAAGTAGAAGACGTGTCTCGGATTTAGTGGAGTTTCTTGGCAGTAACTTTACAGAGGGGGACGTTATGGTTTCAAGTCGCTTTCGCTTACAACGCAGCGGCGATTTGAGCGTTGAGGTAAAAGAGCAGAGACGTGTGTTGACATTGGTTTCACTCCGTCAAACTAGTGGCTGTGTTGCTGCACCGGATTCGACTGTTATCAGGCCATTAAATGGGCGTTATCAGTCGCTATAAGCACCATAGATGTGGGTCATTAGGGGCCTACTGTGCCTACTACGTTGTAAAAGTGAAAGTGAAACTTAAAAGCAACACGTTCTAACATGTTGTAAAACTGAATGAAACGTCACGTTTTGAACACAAACAAAAAGGGCATCTTTAGGTTTAGGCAATAAAACTACAACTTATTTAGGTTTAGGCCACAAAACTACAACTTATTTAGGTTTAGGCAACAAAACTACAATTTAATTTCTTTATGTTTAGGCAACAAAACTACAACGTATTTAGGTTTAGACAATAAACTACAACTTCTTTAGGTTTAGGCAAAAAAACTACAAATTCACTTCTTTATGTTTAGGCAACAAAACTACAACTTCTTTAGGTTTAGGCAATAAAACTACAATTACTGCGATCGCTAGAGGTCGCTGTCATCTTCTTTTATACCATCTTTCAGTGATCTACCATGTGAATAGATGATAAAACCCACTAGTGGGTGTAGTAGGCCCCTATTGACCCACATCTATGGGGCGTATAGCGGCTGATAACACCTATTTAATAGCCTGACAACAGTCCAATCGGCTGGTTTCATCCTTAGAAGTTCAAATTAAATACTTTAGTAGTGGATTTTAACATTTGTCCCCATCAAAACACCTTAAGGAACAGAACAAAACAAAGACTGGGTTGGGAGGAGGAGGAGGATGAGGGGGGATCAGGAGACGAAAGCACACTCCAAATTCCCTGTGCACTCTGTCTCAGTTAGAAACTTAATGGTTGTGTTTACCTTCTCCCCCTGACTGTTTTCTCTCAAGGCTCTCCTTTAACATACTGTATTTGACTCTAGGAAACATTTCATTCAATCTTATTTTCCTATCGCTTCCTCATTCCGTTTGTTCTCGGCCGCCGTTAAGTTTGCTGCAGTTTGGCAAGTGTTACATAGCCCGAATGGGAGACGTGTCTTAAGGCGCATTTCTCCCTGACAGAGGCTGCCTGTATGAGAGGGGTGACAGCGTCGGCTGGAAGTTCTTTCTTTCCTTTGTGGTTCAGATAAGTAAGCATGCACAACACCCCTGTGATTAAAATCTCCTTCTGATATTTCTATCAAGATTTCTATTAGGAGACAGACAGGGGGAAAGATGCTGCCAAAACAGCACGCAGACAAGACAAGTATATACATCCTGAGAGTGGGGTACCATTCAAAAAGAGCGGAAGGGTATTTAAAATATTTAAGCCAAACTCTTTGGCATTTTTTCCCCCCCGTATTTGTTGTTTGTTGATTGCTAGCATCAGAATACATTTGCAAGCAGGGATTCCAAAACCCGGAGCGGTACATCTCGAGCGTGGACCGTCACTCACGGAGAACAGGGGGAATTTGACACACGAGGAACGATCCCTGCCACGCACTTGCTGACATAGCTGCATTTTCACCCTGCACCTCACAGGCAGAGAGCAACAATCACCTGTCATCTCCTAAAGCACCTGGTAATTGTGTTTCCACCGTGCAATTATGTACGGTAGCCCGCAAACAGCAGCGAGCTTTAGTTCTGCTTCCTCACCGTTTCATATTTTCACCCATGTCTGAGACAAAAGAGTCATTTACATTTCCTTGGGCGAGTGCTCTCTGTCACCCCCCCCACCCACCTCCCCCCTTCTCTCTCATGCTCTCTCTCTCACTAACAAAAGCTTATTTAACCCAAGGTTAGATTACAACAGTGAGGTGATTGCCTGGCCCTCCTCCAGCTCCCCATTATCAAGGGGCCACCACCTAATCTGGAGGAGCAGCTCTTCATTAATGTATTATTAACAAGCCTGTTACAGTGTAATGCAGGAAAAGGCTCTCCACTGGGGATAGTCCTAATGGGGAGGGCAAGAGTGCGCCTAGTGAAGCAGATTACAATGAAAGGCCAACGAATTGGGCTGAGAGGGGACCGACGAGGCCTGCCCCTCATCGTCCTCCACAATGGATCACAAAGAGTCATCTTACCAATTAGCTTAATTGCATATTTGGAATGTTAAAGACAACAGGGTTTAATTGAAAGACGCTCTCTAACCCCCACAGCGGCGACGTTGTAAACAATCTCATCCGCACACGTGGCGATGCATCAAAGAGGATGAGTGTTTCATACTGATGGATGAAGATGTATAAGTGGAACTGTGATCACTTGTAGTCAATGCTCATATATGGACACAAAATGACACTTATTGCATTAATGACAATCTTTTTGTCCCAAACTTTATTTACAGCAAGATGTTTGACTATAAAACAACAAAAGCAAATATTCTACTTTTTATATGAATGTCCATTTACAGTGTATGCACACATAGTATGAGTGACCATAACACTATGGACATATAACTACTAAAACAGTATGTTTCTGCAAAGTATTGATTAATATTGTGAAAAGTAGATTTTCGATAAGTCTGGATATTTTCAATGTTTTTTCTTGTGGTCAAGAAATCCCAATAGTGCTGAGATGATTAGTCAATTAATCAATTAGTCGATTGACAGAGAATTTAGCTATTTTTAAAGAAAAAAAATGGCAAAATTTGCAGGTTCCAGCTTCTCAAATATAAATATTTGCTGATTTTCTTAGTCCTCTGTGATAGTACATTGACTTTCGGACAAAATAAGAAATCTAAAGATGTCACCTTGTGCTGGAAATTTGTGATAGGCATTTTTCAATATATTCATTTGTAGGCCATATGATTAAGTGAGAAAATAATCAGCAGAGTAATGGGCAATGAGAATAAGTGTAAGCCCTAAATTCCATACTACTACCAATACCAACAATGAATTGATCCCATTAACGAATATTACCTGTAGCCAAAGCCTCATATTCTTTAGCCTCTATTTTTTAGTCGATCCCAAATACACCTTCCTTGTGCGGTAAAATCTTGCTAACGCACAAACATTGTGGCTAAAGATTCACCAACAAATACTTTATTTACTCCTGTTTGAGAAATATTTGCCAAAAACTACAGTGCCCAGCTGTTTTAGGAAATGACTGAGCATTTCTTTTTCAATTAGAGTATTTATAGAGTGGCAAAATCCGGTGGACCACCATGGGGCCTTATTTCGGAAAAAATACGTACGGTAGTCAAAGGCGAGGCACAAATCATTTTTTTATCCCATTTTGAATTGCGCCATGAATCACTCATATGATGTTTGTCAATTTAAAACATAATTTATACGTATTTAGAAAGACTACTCACCCAAAAGTCGCGTAAGTGACGTCTCTCTCGCTGAAACTATACCGTACTGGGATGTACTCACACCAGCAACGGGTCCGACTCGTCTTACGCTTCCCAGCTGATAAATAGACCAGGAGTCGCTGGATAAAACACATCAGGTCAGATGGTCAGATAATTTGACATTTGTGTGTGGAACATAGCTAGGTTAGCTTGCTGGTTTTGGAGACGAGAGATGTAGTTCACTGAGCGGTTTCACACAAAACCTAAAATATACTACGACAAACCTACGACAAACTGCCACTTTCTTGACTTGCAAAATTGTGTTTTTATATTGACAAATATCATATGTGTGATTCATGGCGCAATTCAAACGGGATCAAAAAAATATCCATCTCTCGCCGTTGACTACCGTTCATATTTTGCGGGACACCGGAAGGGGAGAGACTTCGCCTCTCTATTTGTGACCCGTTTTTAATGACTTACATCTTCCGTAACTGTAACTATTCAACTCTACCGTGAAACTAAACACTTTTTTGTTACTAGTTTGAGTTGCTAAATACTTGAAAAGCTAATTCTGTTCCGTTAGCCCTTTTCCGTTAGCTAGCTAATTCTGCTAGCTAACGGAAAGGGGCTGCATTACTCTTATAGCACTGTGTATAGAAGAAAACAAAAGCCTATGCTGAGAAAAGCCTAAATTAAGATGCATAATGTGGATGTATCAACCCACAACAACCCTGCATTACTGGCAAAAGCCGACTGTTTTCAATGAAATGTTGACTAAAAGCCTAATTTGGAAGATAACAAGAAAAAAAGGCAGTTATGTGTCTCTAATGAATAAGGAACAATTCAACTTGCATTTGTTGGAGTAGAATGAGGTTTCTTTGCTTTATCCTTGTCACGTGACGTCTACCAAAACAGATTCCTCCTGCCTATCTAAGCACATGTTCCTCCCACCACTCTTCACACTCCCATTCTCCTGTCTAATTGACTTCATGCCTGTTCATGAAAAGGATCCTGGTTTCCACCTGTTCTGCCTCTATTCACAGCGTAACACCAAATTCTCCTGTGCTCTCACTCTATTAACAGAGATCATACCCAAGTTCAGCTCCCCGCTATTATTGCAGGGGATGCTAAAATCTCATTTTCAACTCAATTTAACCTGGCCTACCTCGGGGGGAATGGAGAAGTCCTCTCTCTGACTTAATTATGAACATACAGCACCGCAAGTCAAGAAAAATCTTTTCATATTAACATTTTGATTATTGCTCGGCATGAAGGAAACAACAATGAGTTACGCTATTTATAAGCACGTATAATGTTGCAGTTTAATCAAAGAAAATGAACCGGCTTATTATATTGTTTTTTCGGTGCTATAGTGTTGTAAACAGAATCCTTTTTATAAACACGCTATCAAAGGTTCCTTCATTTGATTCGATCGTTTTCAACTAGGTGCCCCAATTATAGTTAATAATTCAGTGATCTTTATGCAGTTAGTTCATGTGACCTAGATAGCAGGTTTTTTAATGAAGTAGTCTCTTGTTTCATATTCCGCGTGCTTCCGTTGAGAGACCCATTACCTGGCTTCACTGTGTCACAGCCAGCCTTCACCCTCAACTCCCTTGCAATGTAAACTCCCCAATAAATTGACTCTGGAGGTACGGTGTCTGCGCCTATCAGACGAGATTGTCAGGTAATGTCATTCGGTGCCGTTGCCGCTCAGTATGAATGTGGAAGTAGAAGCGTGTTGGCTATGGCACATTCCCATTCTGCGTTCTCAGAAAAAGGATTGTGCTTTGATTGGATCACCCATATGGATATTCATGCGCTTTAGCAGACGACAGACTTAATTCGCATGCAGCATCGCGACATAGAGGGATCCTCTCTAACAAGAGTGCTGTAAGAGGTGACGTTTATGTGGCATCCTTGAGGAGGCTGTCTGTGGCTGTTGCTTTGAGCTCCCCTCAAGCAGATACACAGATCCTTAGCAGGAACAGTCTGGCTCAGTGTTTAATGGTACACCAATACCAGGTTCAGTGTGATACCGAGGCTCCTGTCTGCGCTCCTTCCTCCCAGCTATTGAGCACTGTTACCGGGCCATCTGTGACTAAGTGCTGTGCAGTTACCCCAGTTTTGAAGCATTACCCCCCAGCACATCTATGATCTTAATGAACCCACAAGCTTTTTACTGTCAATCAATAATTGAACAGCCACTGAAGGAGCTTTTTTTTCCACAGCTATTTGAAGGGGCACAAGGGTGGCTGAGTTTACCCAGCAAGTTAAAATACACGTCGGAAAAGCTCTGCCAGACTGAATACAGCTGCTGCTGCTGAGGGGGGATGCTGAAGTAAGTGTACCCAATGCTTTATTCTGTACGCTGTGAGATTTTTTTAGGCATCTGTATTGAGCCTAAATTACTAAATCTGTTTAGAGCAGCACATGACACACAAACACAGAGTGAATACACGGTCTCAGCCGTTTCTATCCGATCCTCATTTTCACCTCATTCGCGCCTATATGGGATGCATCTGACTACTATTAACAACAGGTCATAGCCCAGCGTTGCACACTGTTAGAGGTAACACCTTCAAGCAACTGTCAAGTCAGACATGAGGCCTATTAACATCTCGCAGTGATTGAAGCTAACCGTGAATTCAGTCAGGCTTTTATAGCTATGTAATTCTCTTTACAAGTCACTAAACAAAGACAGGTATTCAAACAGTAATTAATCACCCCATTATCAGATTAAATATTCCACAGAGGTTGCGGCTATGTTTAGGTTATGTCAAGGTAAGTGCTGAATGCACAGTGTGCTCTCTAAGGCGCTGCTACGGTGGCACTTGAGAGCTCAACACTCTGCAAATCAAATTAAAAAAAAAAAAAAAACATGCAAAAAGGAAAATGCAGAACACAACTTCACCAATTTGACAATACATATGCAACATATGAATCACAGTGCAAAATGAAAACACAACCAAATACAAAAACGTGCTGCAAATATAAATAATACAACCAAATAAAAACAAAACAAAACACAACCTAATTTAGAAATACAAAAACAGAAAAAATACACAGAATGAGAGGGAAATATCCAACTATGCTAACCTAACTGATGTTATACCATGGTCTGGGAGAATACTCTATTCTGATTGGCTGCATTAATTCCTTCGACTGGCTTCTTCAGGCTGTGGCCGACAGTATACACATATTATTTGTTTGTGAAACTCTTGATATTGATTTTGGGACAGTGGCATGGCTGGATAGCTAGCTAGTCTTGTTGTCAAACATGATGTCAAATTATATTTACTGTTTTTCAAGTGTATGCAATATTTTTGCCTTGGAATCCGTCCTATTTACTGGAGTAGTAAACAACGTTTCCATTGCATAGGAACCTTATGGGATGGTAATGATTGTTAGGCCCACAAAGTATTGTATTAGCAAACCCTCAGGTGTTGCAAGGGAAACAGAGTTGTGGCTGGTGAAAACATTATATTTGGGTTTCAAAACGCATGAAAATATCCATTAAGCTAATGGTCTTAATTGTTTTTTTCTTTGGCAAGTGAATATGGTATAAGCGGGATAATACCCTATGGAAGGGCATTATCCCACTTATAATTAATTAATAGACTTTGCGGAAGCAACCATTGTGGCCCCCCCGTCGTCTATTAAAATCTCTGATAATGGACACCTCACCGTAAATTTGGGTAATATAGCTATTTTTGCTCAGCCTGTAATCTAGTGAGTCTTGAAGACCTGGTTTAGGTTCATGTGACTGTTTTGAGTAAGAAAAGAACTGAAACAATTTCAAATGTTCACAATGAAAAGAGACAATATTATTGCTCAGTCCTGTTCAATGGCCTGTTACAGAAGAGTTGATTAGCTTAGCATTAGCTTTATTTTACATAATCTAAATCTAAATGCATCTCTTTAGTTACTCAAAGGAGGCAAAGTGTAATGTAGTGAGTCTAGTAAATAATAGGGACTAGTGAACGCTGAGCAAGCCCACTTTTTACTGCATTGTCCTGCTGCTTTTTAATGTTTGGTAATCCTCGCCCCACCAACTTCAAGTTATTAAACAGTATTTATCATGTTTCAGGTCAGATATGTCGATCGTATTCCATGACCACTGAAGGCCTTTACACACCGGGGCACGTCAGTATATTTTGTCATGAATACTTTCACACAGAGCACAAATATTACACGGTGAAAAAGCTACGTACATTAAAAAGGTTGATTTTCTGAACTTTTGCACCGCGAATAAAGGCATCAAACAATCATGTTGTTCAGAGCCAGTTGAGTCGCACTTATATTTATGAACAACACGGAGGCTCCGTAATCTGAACCAGGATGGCAAACTCTATTATTTTTACACCTCATTATTATTATTATTACCTTTCACAATAAAAGCCCTAGACATATAATATTCACAGGCGAGTTTTGGCCTTTTTGGTGTCGTTTATTCGTCACGCCCCCGGTGTATAAAGGCCTTTACTCTTCAGTCTAAACGGGTCGTATACTGCATGAGCAAGCTAACCTTAGCTTTGTCAGTTGGTTCGGTTAGCTACACAACAGTTAGCCTACACCTGGCAGTTAATGGGTGTAAATATTTAATGGCAACTAATCTCTTTGTAAGAACTAGTTTGTGGGGTGCAACCACTTTTAATTTAGTAATGCAGAATTCTCCACTTTCCAGACACTTCAAAAACTTACATCGCTAGCTTGCAACACCCTTGATCGTGATCACTAAGGGTGTGCTTTCTTAGACAGCAGTGTGTTGAGCTCTCTGGGCTATCGTACAAATCAGACAACCAAGCTTCTTCCTACATTATGCGCTATACCTGCAGCTCAGGACCGACTGATCTGCTTTGAAATGCTTTAGGAAGTTAATATGAGTTTCATCCACCTATATCATTGCGACTTCATTACTGAATTGAGGCAAGAATTCAGCAGCAACCCGGCCTGTGAAACTCCCACCATCAGCTGGCAGTAACAGTGTTCTTGGGTTGCTTTTAGTCGTGAGGTTAAGCAGCTGAGAGCAGAGTTTTTCTTCCTCTAGTATTCCCCACAGGCGGCAGGGGAATACTAGAGGAAGTATGTCCCTTGGTTCTCTTAGCCCTCTTTATCCTGAGACTTCCACGGAATAGACCTTAAACCACTTTAGCTCTGCTTTATGGTATCATCATTGAGTCACTTGTGACATGTAGATGCACAGGGTGCTAGAGATCTACAGATTCATCCATTATTTATGAATTGTGTCGCAAGGATATAAATGCTGCTATCTCATTGTGGGGTACTTGGCCTTTCGAACCCCCCGCTCACAAACTGCGGCATCTATTCACAGGCGGCGGTGCTGAGCTTTTCATTCGGCGACTGCTCGTGTAGAGTATTGCCTCTGCCAGGGGAGCCGGTCTAGACCGGACTCGAGACGTTCGTTATGTGCATTTTCCAGTTTTGCATTATTTTATGAAGATTCGAAGGGTGTAAGCAAACAACTTTCCGATCCGCCTGAGGCCAGCCCCGAGAAGCGAAAGAAGCCGTGTCCTGCATTCTCCTGGGAGCCACAAATCCCTCTCCACACAAACTTCCCCTTAATTAGTTGGACTGTGCGTAATGGGAAAACATTAGTATTATTATGAGGGGAAAGGGAGTTTGACTGACAAGGTCCTGCTCTTAACTTTTGTTGAATTAAAAGAGGATAGCTATCGGAGGTTTGGTATATTGAAACGGCAATTTGCATATTTGCGGCTATATTAAAAGGGATTAGCTCCAGCCAGTGAAGCACAACAAACAGAAGGAGGAGGACAGCATGGTTTAATATCACAAATGACACCCAGGGAGTTACCCCCTAGCTCCAAGCCTGATTACAGCTTCTTAATTAGGACAGCTTCTCAACTCTCACACATCTCCATCCCCTGCTCTGCCGCGTGCGGCAGGAGTTTAGTCCCAGATTCAATATTTACCCTGCACTCCTCTACTTGTACCGGGAGTTTTTACCGGGGATAGAGGGGTGAGCTGGGGGTAATATTAATCATGAAATCTGCTCCTCGTATGCAGGTGCAAACCAATTAGGAGGCTGGCATTTAAAGGGACTTTAATTAATATTTCGTCACAGATGAAATCAGATATCAGTTATGTTTAAATGCCTTTCACACGAGTTTTCAAATATTGGGGTCCCGAGTGTTGCATTATTGGCAGCTGTGAGGTTTAGCTTCCTCTGTTGACACCTCACATTTGCACAAGTGCTGCGAGCGCAGTAACGTAGTTGTTACACATGCTGTATTTTATTATGTGAACATGAATATGCAATATATTTTAGGGCATGTCTTCTATATCAATGTTCTAGCCCAGCACAATTTCTTTTAATTCACGTATTTCTTATCTGTTGTTTATGATGATTTGTAACTCGGTGTCCCTTTTAATTATTAAGAAATTATATCTTTTAGGATATGGCAGTATTTATTGTCAGATGCTTTACACGTGGCAGCTGTTGTCATGAGTTCATCCACATACAATGCATATTGATTGACCCAAATGACTATTGATTGTTGTTGACATATTACCGATTGGCATGACAGTTAATGCGTAGGAGCAGCATGATGGTTTAATGTTGGAAAATTAGCTTTGGTTTTATAGTTTATGAAATCTTTTTAGTCCGTTTTTCTGTTTATGTTACTTTATACTTTTACCGTAATACATTTCAAAAGCAAATATTGGACTTTTTTCTCAAATACGTTCATCTGACAGCTCTAATTATATATAGAAATATATAGAAATATATAGAATTACAATTTTGCAGTTTAAGATTTGACCTACTAAACTTACAATTGGATTAAATAACCCAACAATATAATATGATCTCTACTTTGACCAACTACAACACCAACGTGAAGCAGCAAATTACTATTACATCAGTAATTACAATATAATAATATAATATAACATTAGGTTATTTTGGAAAGGACCATTTAAGTGCATTTCACTGATAATACTTCTCCTCTTTTACTTTAGTGACATTCTGAATGCAGGACCTTCTTACTTGTTATTGTGGTATTTCTATTGTGCAGTACAATACAGTTGCAGTGGTGAAATATTTGCCAGACAAGAACGCAAACTTTATACATATTATATTACATGGCAAACAAAGAACTTTGTCTTCTGTCCCAAACTTGACAAAGAAAAAAAAAAGAATCTGCCACAAAAAGGTACCCGTCCCAAAACACATTATATCCAGAAAAACTCAGAAATTGAGGACAATTTACTAAAATGAAAATCATCATATAATGGGCGATAAAGCGTGAAATAGACTATAGCTTCTCTCTTCAGGAAGCTGCTGAGCCCAATGTACAAGTGAATCATAGAATTGCAGTCGTTGTTAAATACTTAATGTTTATTATCAGTGTTGTATACGTCAAACATTAATATTAAACATTGTGTCATCTTCACTTTCTGTCGAGGCTCAGCTTTATGAAATCACACGGGGGCCGCCGACCTGCAAAGATGCGACTTGAACCGCTTTTTTTTCGACCGCCGCGAGGCTTGGGGGAGGTTAAAGGTCAACTGTCACAGAAGCCACAGAGGATCCTCCTGGGTGAAGATCCTTGAGACGTTTCCCTTAAACCAAGACACCATGGCCAGGTTTCACAGGTCTGCCCTGCAGCTGCCCCGGGGCTTGAATACATCCGTGTGTTTATGGGATGGTGTGGTACCACTGGCCACAAAACCCCGACCATTTCCCCAGTCATCGGTGCACTTGATGTTAATGTTTAAGTGAGCTTACCGGTTCTCCACCACATTGTATGGTGTGTGTGTTCAAACTCATACTGTTGGCGATGTTTTGTTGACACTAAAACTTTATAGCGGAGGGTCATGTGCTGTTTTTGTGCCGCAGTTGAACCGCGCTGTTACGTCCTACTTCCTAATGTAAGGGAAGACATTAAGCAACCTTTAATACAGTACGACTAGGCCACACATCCAGAGATAAATGAGATGTTTCTCATTCACTGTTGGTAAAGCGTGTTCTGTATAGTAAGCACTGATTGGGAATCCACTCAGCCAGAACTAAACTGTGTTTGCTCTATCCACAGTGGGAGAAAAAAAAAAAAAAATCATATTAGCAAAAATAAATGTTGGTGGGTTGTTAGAGAGTCTGATTATGTGTGTCTCAGGCAAATTGGCGGTAATGAGTCAAGAGACTGCACTCGTTCACATACATTAAAACAGCGATCATTAGGAAATTAGGGCCCAGATTAATCCTGTTAATGACACACTGGTGCTCATGGGAAAAAAAGACGGCCCCAGATGTCGGGATGCGGCGCCGTGATGAAGCATCAACTGCGTGCGACGGCTCCCGCTCTCGCCTCCCATCTCTCCTCCCCCCCCCCCTCTCTTTCTCTCTCTTTCCTCCTCCCTGCCTGACGGTAACGCGGGGCCGCTCCTGCACAGCGCCGCCACTTGAAATGCAAACGAGGGGGGCCGCAGCCGACTGCTAATGAGAGCAGATCCCAGTGATAAGGAGCGAGAGAGAAGGGGGGAGAAGGGAAAGTGAATAAATTAAAAAAAAAAAGGGAGCGATCTGAACTGAGGATAAGACGCAGCAGCAGGAACTCTGATGTCCCCAATTAGGAGGGATGTCACCCCCTGTCTGGGCCGTAGTAATAAAGCCCTCACTCTGTATTCGGAATCACATGGCTCCAACACTGTTAACATTCTAATATCTTGGCCGTGCGTGGTAACATTAATTACTTGGCCATTTGGATGGCTCCTGAATCTCCTTAATGTTTGCTTCCAAATGGAAATCTGAGCTCCGGCTTAGGAGTGTTACATTAGAAAATAATAAGTAATATTTACCCTACCAGCAAGCAGTCACGCCTGCCACGCAACTGGTTCCATTTCTCCTATTGACTGTTTGGATATACTGTTCTCCTATACAAAGACAAATTATTCTGTGAATTTTAACAAGAATGTGATCCCTGGAAATGGTGTCTTTTTTTTCTTCCGGGGCTTTTTGGACCTCTTGCATGTAAAGCCCGCTGTTTGAGAGAGGCCACGCCACATTTAGATTTAATTACAGGTGTTTGAAATCTATGCAAATCTCCCCCAATCTATTCCTATCAGGGGAGCCCGGTGATTGAAGGGAATCTTCCCAAACAATTCCTGCTACCATTAAAATTCATGGTCACCTTGAAAGGCACGTCTGCGGCTGTGAATCCTA
Source organism: Hozukius guyotensis (assembly GCA_916700995.1). NCBI lineage: Eukaryota > Metazoa > Chordata > Actinopteri > Perciformes > Sebastidae > Hozukius > Hozukius guyotensis. Next base: position 60,693 of record CAKALU010068001.1, read on the forward strand.
TCAGTCGGCGATTTTCTCCCTCTCTCTCTCTCTTTCTCTCTCTGAGAAACAAACACTCTTGTTCTGTGATATATATCATACCAGATAAGGAATTGCGGAGGAATGAACATTCTTCAGACTCCAAATGGTCAACTTTCATCTGGCGGAAGCCGTGTCTACTGCATTGTTTTCAAAGTGTAGTGAACCCAAAAGAGAAAGGGTAAAGCCATTTTTGGTGTGTAGCAGAGATGTGTTCTTTGGGGTGGCAATATGAGAGGAGCCCCGGATAAAGGAGAAAAAGATTACAATTTTCCCCCCGTGTTGTGGTGGCAGAGCTGCCAGCGAGAGGCTGGGAAGAGCAGCGAATGTAATGGTTGTATTACTGCACTCGGCGATGCATTATTAATGCAAACGTGATCAAGGCAGGTGGACAAGCCCAGGAGAGATAGCGCTGCTTAATGAACAGCCCCCCTCTTCTCTCGGCAGAACAAGGCCTGGCAGCTGTTAGTGTTGCACTGTGAGGTGTGAGCTGCTGCACCTTTGTGGTTAAGGTAGCCCCCTATTTAATTAAGAAATAATCTGCAGCCGCTCCTAATTGACTCTGTTCACAGACCGGTGCACGTGTCGGCGCCGTGGTCATGCCCACCTGCATTTTAAATGGGGGGAACGTAAACGGATGTCATGTGCCGTTCATTATTTGTTTTCTGTAGCAATTCGAGCAGGTCAAATTGTGCACGACGGGATAAATTATCTGAATGTACACATGTTAAAATATAGAGCTCCTGAAAATGAAAGCATTTTATCACCTAACATGATGGATTTCTTGGATACACTGGAAGGGCCTTTAAGCAACAGTGCAGTGTCAATTTAAGGAGGTGAAAGATCCAAACATCTGCAGCCACTAGATTCATTTTAAATCAATTAAAAAATAGAATAAAAAATGTGCATTTGTCTACATCGAAATACATTATTGTAACCCCGCATACAGGTCTTAAAAATCCATCTGTAGCACAGCTTCATTCCCCCCAAAGACTGCAACCTTTCTGCAGATATAGATCTATTGAACACAATAGTGAATCTGTAAAACTATGCAGTGAAAACAAGGGGACTAGGCACTAATCCTGCTACTATGTGCTGTGCTTCATTTTTGAAAGAACGCCCATCATGCATGGAGCCTCAATGCAGAACATATGATTATTTAGAGGCCGTTGGATTCACGCGCAATAATACACGGCTCGTAGGAGTGTTGCTGCTGATGTGTGCTGTGAGGATTGCTTTTATAGAGGATAACATCAATTTGACTTCAAATTTTCATTTAATTTTTCGGAGCGGCGGCGGCGCTCACATGGGCCTGTCAAGGCGCCGGCTTCGTCGGTGCATGTTTTTAAGTCACATACTGCCCCCTAGTGTGAGTGTGGAGTATTACAGTGGAGAAGATGAGTGCCTGCCTGCCTGGCAGCCTGCTCCTGTGGGAGTCTGTTAGATGCATGGGATGCATGGGTTTAGGAAAATGCATGATTATCCAAAAATTGTTGTTTGGTAGTGTGTGTGTTTCTGAACAATGCCACAAATGGAGAGCATTTTTGGATTCAAACCAGTTGAGTGGGGGATATATTTAGTTTGATTGGGGGCAATTTGTTTCCCAAATTTGCTTTCACTGCAGTTAAACTCAGCAAAAAAATGGAGTGTGTCTTCATCTAGGTTAAGCCAGGGGTTAGGGTTCGGGTTATGGCCACATTAGGGTTAGGGTTA
>CAKALU010068003.1:0-27245 GCA_916700995.1 Hozukius guyotensis
AATATTGTACTTTATTCTATACGATATCCAGAGTATTAATAAAGCAGCAAACAACTATCGTCTATGTAAAGATATAGTGGAGTAATGTCTACCTGAGCAGAGAATGAAGTCTCTCAACCTCTGTGTGTGTTGTAAGCAGAGCATCTGTGCTTTGTTGACATTGTCGGGCCGGCCATGCATGCCTTTTAGTGCATGTGAGCGTGCCCCACTGGCTAGCTCACGGCCGCCGCTCTGCACTGCTCTCATATGGCGGTTACAGCTGATAACAACGTCCCGACCGGCCGCGCCATTGCAGGTAAGCACTGTTATCTCTGTCAGCACTGTTAGCACCGTTAGCTGCGAGCCATCAGCTCAGCCGCTGCCATGTTGGGAGCCGTGTGGAGGCAATAGAAATGCTCACACTCTCGCATTTAATAGCTTAAAGTTTTTACAAACAAAATATATGATCAATCCAAAGATATGATACTGCACTATAGAATAAACTACACAGCAGTATAAAGTAGTTCAAATGAGCTCCACCAGCTGTAACATTAAAATGCTGCTTATATTTTAAAGCATCAGTAATAATATTCCAATAATATGATATAACTCTCACATAACTCACAAGTACTTTTACTTTTATACTTTAAGTGCGTTTTGCTGTTAAAACCTTCGTAGCCTACTTTTACTTGAGTGAAATCTTGAATGTAAGTGAATGTAGGAGTATATTTACAGATTCATATTGTTACTTTTACTTAAGTAAAAGATATGAGTACTTCCTCCACCACTGCTGTTCCCTAGATGCAATAATTAACACCACATATGGGTGATTTTTGAAGCTACACATTTGTCGTCTGACATATCAAATACTGCTCGTCAGACTGGACGGTGTAATTTAAAGTGTCCCCCATTATGTGATCCTTATACAGTTACGCTACACCTCGGGAGGAGTGTACAGTGAGTAGATGCTACTCCTGCTTTTCTGTCCAGCATTTGTAATGTGGATTTAATTTATTTGTTGTCACTTGTATATTATCAGCTGTAATAAATTAAACTGTAACGGTGTCAAAACCAAAAAGAACTCCTTGTTTAGGTTAATTGAGCTGAACAAACAATAACTTAGCTAGTTGTATCCTGAATTTTTAAACTAGTGTACCATCAATCTGTCAAATTAGAGCATTGATTAATCAATCTACACCCACACCAAGTCAAGCTTTATCAGATCCAGTTTGTTTTGTTGTTGTATCTTGACAACCATCTGTTGGACTTCCTTCCATGATGGTGCCAGATGTGGTCGCCAGGACATTTGTAACATGTCCTATATGTCTAAGACAGTCTCCAGCCAGGTGGGATCGTCAGTCCTGAGTTCTGGGCTCGGACCTGCAGCCAGTGTGTCACTGAACAAATGTTTTAATGCTTTTTATTGGATTAGTCCACTCAGAGAGCAGCAGGCTGGTCGATGGTCCACTCGGACTGATGGGTAATAGCATTATCCTGTGCGGGCCTGTGGATTGGCAGACAGCAGCGGAGAGAGCTATCCTACCATTGATCGACTCTCCCCTCCAGGGCCACTCTGATGCTAGCTGCCATCCAGTCTTTCATTTGTTTATGAAATATTGATATTGGCTTTCTATCTCCTCTTGGAGACGAGGAGGTTCAGCTTGATGGAAAGGGGAAAGTTTAGAGATGCTGGAAGAAGGTTTAGTGAACTGAAAGTAGGGTTGTTTTTTTTCTCTGGGGTGTAATCAGTTTATTATTTCCAGAATTACATCATGACGGATTTTGCATTTTGTGCCATATTTCCTCCTTTAATAGTAGCTTTATGTGTGCACCGGTGCGTCTCCTTGTGCGGCGGAATCGAACACCGACGGCCATGACAAAGCGTCGTATTTGACGCCCTGGGAATAAGAATGGGCTGCAAGTCCCAGCAGAGAAAAGGGTGACATCTGTACCGGCTTGTAGTGATCAACAGTCTCATATAACACTTTCACGACCACTTTGCACTTAAACTGTGTATAGAAGCTTAACTCTAAATGAATGAACAAAAACATGAAACAGCCCCAAAACAGTGCAGACTTTAATAATTGTTAATTCATCCTCTTGGCAAAAAAAGGCTCTTAAATGTAATGCTACAAATGTCAATCAATAAGGACATAAAGCAACAGGCTGACAGATCATTTCTTGGGCTGGTTTTGTTAAAAACATGATTGCCTTTAGATCTGTATGTTGATAGCGCCCTCTGTCTGCAAACCGTCTCTGGTACCACCTCACCTCACCAGATATCACTCTTTCATTCAGAAAACCTTACTTTAACCATCCCTCAACCGCAAAACAAGCTAACTCCGGCTCCTGCGGCACGAGATGCATGCAGTCGATCTCGTCAGTGAACGGATGCTTTAGTCTTCCCATAATGACAGTCAGGATTGACGGGCTACCACAGCCAAAGCCTTTTATGCAGAGGAAGAGCCTCTTGGATCAATAGTTGTTACCTAGGCAAAGCCCACACAACCACTAATGAATCCAGTGGCTTATAGTACAGGCTGCCGCTGCTCTTTATGTCCACACAGGAGGAGAAACCTTACAAATACTTAACGCTGCTGGTAATAATGTAGAAAATAGCATCCATATACGTCCACCACATTGGATTAAAAGATAAAAATTAAGAGATTAGGATGAGTTTCATTTAAGTAAACCGTAAATGTGTCATAGTAGGTGAACGGGCCTGTTGTCGTGACACCAGCGAGTTTCCAGTTTTGTTTGTTGTGTTGCAACATTTCAGTGGTCTGTTCTCTCGGACTGGTTCTGTGGTGTGTTTGAAGACTGAGCTTGTTGTCTGGCGCACCCTATCCGTCTGTCTGCTCCACATTTTCTGTTTTTTCAGCGTGGGATTAAAGCACTGATATATCGTCAAAGGTGGTAAAGTGTGTTAGTCACCTGTCTGGGTTTTCTAATTATAAAGAAGGCTTTGTGCCAAAAAGTGGCAGGTGCAGTGTTGTGTGTTACACCTATGTGTGTATATGGACAGTGACGCATTTTCCTTTGTTTTGGTGTTGTTTGTTGTTTGATTTAGAATGAGACGATGGTGAGAGTCAAGAGCTGAGTAAAAAAAACTTAATTCTAATCAAGTCTTTGTTTTGGGGATCTGTTAGCAGAAATGGAATATAATATTCATAACTATGTTTTCATTACTGTATAGTCTAAGGATCGTTGTGTTTTCGTTAGCTTAGAATGAGCCCTTCATATCTACATAGGGAGCGGGTCCTCTTCACAGAGTCCGCCATGTTGCACCGCCATGTTTCTACAGTAGCCCAGAATGGACAAACCAAACACTGGCTCCAGAGGTAGCTTTTCACATTTTTACGTTACCTGAAGGCCACCGTAGTTCTCCAACGCGCTTGTGAAACTGTGGTAATGTGAGCCGCAGAGTGCAAAACCGTGGTACCGCCAGCCGCCGTCTGACATCCGTTGCTCCTAAAGTAGTGTTATTATGGTATGGATGACCTCTGAGCGAGGTGAACAACGCTACCACAGTTTTGCACTCGGCGGCTCACGTTACCGCCGTCTTGGAAAGGGAGGAGTGAGCGGAGGGGTACTCAGTCGGTTGCAATCTGCAACCACACCACAAGATGCGGCCAAATCCTACACACTGTACCTTTAATATGGATTTAAACACCCTCAGATTAAAGGAACAGTTCAACATTTTGGGACTTTTCTTTCAGAGTAAGCTAAGAAGATTGATACCACTCTCATGTCTAAATTAAGTGCAGAGCTGGAGTCAGGAAATGGTTAGTTTAGCTTAGCATAAAGACTGCAAGTAGTGGCAAACAGCTTGCATGGCTCCATCCATAGTTCAAAAATAAACCTACCAACACCGCTAAAGCTCACCAAATAAAGGAATAGCTTGCCATTCGTACAATTTGCTTTCTTATTGAGAGGTAGATGATAGCCTACCACTCTCATATCTGTACACTGAATACGAAGCTACCACCAGCAGCTGGTTAGCTTAGCTTAGCATAAAGACTGTAAATAGGGGGAAGCAGCTAGCTTGGCTCCGTCCAAAGGCAATCAAATTCGTCTACCAGTACCTCTAAAGCTTTTTGATTAACACATTATATCTCATTTGTTTAAATCTTACAGAAGTTGAAGTGTAAAACACGACAATTAGCGGTTTTACAAGGGGTTTGTGCCGGACTATTTCTTGTCTGGGAAATATCAATTTGTCGTTTTTCAATATTATTTGCAATATCAGAGGGAATGATCATTTTTACGTCATTCTTATTGTCATTGTAAAACATGTTAAAATGATTATGGTGTGATTTCTTTGCGGTGATCTGTACCAAACAAAGATGTTTTCTTAAGTCTGTAGAATAACGTGCAGGCCATGATGTCTCTGCAGCACCACAATATTTAGTCTAAAATGGTATTTTGACACACGCTTTACCTTTAACAAGTATTGCGTTTTGGAAATTGCACTAGGAAATATTGTGATTTCGATACAATTTGATTAATTGTGCAGCTTATTTTTAAACTTCCGACAGACCAAGTCTAAAAAATCAAAAATCAAATGATCATTTTGGCTTAAAATTGGGTTAGATGCACAAAACGTATCCTCCAAACAACCTCATCTTCCCACCAGCAGCTATTTTCCACTGCAGACACAGAAACCTCCAGAGGATTCAACACAGTGCACTTCCTCCCGCACTGCGCTGTATATTACAGATAGCACTTGATGGATTCTGACAGGCTGGATTTACGAGCAGCTAAAGACCCTCCAGATCCACTGAGATATGAAATGATGGCCGCCTCCACCCGCTCTGCACCTACAGCAGCCAGGCATTATGACCGATACCATCCTGCTAAGCCAAGCACTTTGCTGCTCGTCTGCAGGATATTAGCTCAGCCAAAGGTTATTCATAGACTATCAAACCACAGCTGCGGTCAGGAAATGCTGACTTATGTGTAAATATCAATTAAATTAGCTGGAGTGCCTGTTGCTGAGGGTGCACTGCCTTGTTTTAACGGGCACAGACGCTAACAGTGCTGCGTAAATCACATTTGTACAAGAAAAGAGAGGCAGATATTAGATTATACTTGTTTACACATCCATTTACTATTTGTATTTGGTCATTAATTGTCATAAAGCATAAACAGTCTGCTGAACATTGATCATGCATTGATTTTATTGAGATATTTTGGTTTGAATATATAGAAGCTGATGTGGTTTAAGCAATAATACATGACATTTTGATATAAATAAATGTCCGATTGGTAGAACACAGTGGATTTAAACCTACCCAGTTCATAAAAGTAGTGCGTGTGTTGTGATAGATTTGTCTTTCATGGGGAAAATCTTTTGATGCACAGAAAAATCACAGTGGTTTGTTTGAAATAAGCAAAAAAAATAAGTGTTTAGTATGAGAAGCATTTCATAACAAACTAAGAAATATGCATTTGGCTGTGAAATGCAAAACAACACAGCAATTTTATAGCCAAACGTTACAAAAAATGAAATGCACAAATGAATAATCCTGCAGACGAAATCACTTCTCATCCATTACATCATTATAGGCACAGCACTGGTGAGCACTGAGGTCCGGTTGTTTTGGTTCGAGGGGTTTGAATGTGTTTAAAACACAAGGCACATTGTCGCGTTTCCCGTGCCAAACTGCAAGCCTCTTGATTTTCACGCCTGAAAAAAGTGACCTCTGTCCCCCCCCCCCCCCCCACCCGTCAGAGTTATGTAGGCCAGCCTGCTGAGCAGAGACAAAATGGGAGCACAGCTCAGTAGATGCAGCCTCAGCAAAACCATCTCTTAAAAGCTGTATAGGTGCAGAAGCCATTTCTCATGGGAGACTGGATTATTACTGTATGCAGCTGAGGTAAAAGCATAGACACTTCCCCTTATCATAGACGGTACAGTGTTAGTGTAAAATGTCTTATGGTTATAAACAGAGTGGTTAGTAACTCAGGAATTACAAATAGATACAAAGTGACACAGTTCATAATATTCAAGCAGTTAATATTTAAACAGCAAATATATTTACATCAAATGTCTGTAAATCAAATATCTACAGTAGAGAAAGTTGACTCAACCCAGAAAGTGCATTTGTGATAAAAAATTAATTTAACAAATGATCTGAAATACTATGTTTCTGATAGGGATGCACCGATATCGATATGTAGACTCAAGGTATTGATCCAGTACCAGTTCTGCTTTTCCCCCAGTTTTAAATCGTTGTAGCTCTCTGCATGGATCTGATGGGAGTTAACATGAGGATATAACTATACGCAGCCATGGAAAGTACATAAGTACATTAACTCTTGTATTAACTTGTGTTTTACATGAGTATTTCCATTTTATGCTCCTTAATACTTCTACTCCACTACATTTCAAAGGGAAATATTGTACTTTTTTACTTAGGGTTGCACAATTAATCAAAAATTTGATCGAAATCGCGATACTGCCTTTACTGCAATTTTTGCAGGATGAGGAGGAAATCGCAAGATTTGTTAAAGGCAAAATGTGTCAAAATACCATTTTAAATTAACTATTGTGGTGCTGCAGAGATGTCCCGGCCTACACATCATATTCTACATACTTAAGAAAGCATCTTTGTTTGGTGCAGATCCCCACAAAAATCACCAAAACACCATGATTATGTTAATATGTTTAAATGAGAAAAATTTGAAAGAAATTATTAAATTCCCTCAAATATCACAAATCATATCGCAATATCAGTCAAAGAAATCGCAATTAGATATTTAGCCCTATTTTTACTCCACTATGTTGATCTGACAGCTATAGTTACTAGTTACTCTTCAGATAAAGATTTTTAAATAAAAACCATACGATAATCTTAGGGCTGACCCAAAAGCTTCGCAGCTTCGCAGCTTCGAGCATTGCCCTTCGGGGTTTATTTCACAACAATGACCGGCTCACCGACATTATCCCTTACATATTATAATAAATATATATGCAGTCACAGGGGGTCCATTTTTCTGCAGAAAGAGTAACTTTATTTCTAATTCTTTAAGTACATTTTGCTGATAATTCTGTATTTTTTTTACTTAAGGATAAAGGGTTCTGAATGCAGGACTTTTACTTGTAATGGAGTATTCTTACGTTGTTGTATTGGTACTTTACTTCAAAGATAGGGTAAGTAAAGGATCGGAATACTTCTTCCACCGCTGACTGTACTAGTATTACCTGTAAGTGAAAGCTATGAGTTACTCTGTATGTAGTTACAGAAACTCAGCCCAGAAAAAGTAGGAGCAGAACAGAAAGTGGTGGAATGTAACTAAGTACATTTACTCAAGTACTTAAGTACAGTTTTGAGGTACTTGTACATTATTTGAGTATTTTATATTTATTATATTTTATATATTTTATAATATAATTTATTTTTTGCTACTTTATACTTCTACTCCTCTTCATCTCAAATATTGTACTTTTTTACTTCACAAAATGATCATCAAACTATGATGTATTATTGTAGCTGGTGCTACTGTACATAGCAGCATATAAAGTAATTAAAATGAGCTCCACCTTTATCACCATTAAAGTGATGAACACATTAATGCTTCAATAATTATAATGTAATAATATAATAAATATTATTCTGAAATGGGCCATTCTGCATAACGAGTACTTTTACTTTTGGTTCTTTAAGTATATTTTGATGAGTACTTCTTCCACCACTGGCTTACTGTAAAAATGTGATTTGCGTGAGTGAATAATAACTGCAGAAAATAAGACAATATTGTGGTGCTCAAAATACAGTTGGCAGTCCGATGCGACCCAATAAAGGTGGAATGACTGACTTTTATAACAATAGTGACTAAGAAATGGGTTTTAATGTGGATTGGTTTCATTTGGTTGATTCCTGACTCTCTTCATAAGCTCAGTATCGGCGCTGACGACCATCAAGTGTGTCAGATCGATGCTTCACTAGAGATTCATTATTTTACTTTTAGGTAAACTTCCATGTTGATATTCTCAACTCTAATCTAAAAACCCCCCTCTGCTGTAAAATCCTAAAACTTAAAACACGAGTCAGCTTTACTCTGAGTGCACACACACGGCTACATTCTTGTGTCTCTCCCAGTAGTGACAGTCCTCCGGAAAACTCCACGCAGCTGCAGACTCCTTGTGGCGACTGACGGCGTGAACAACGAACCCGCACAGCTGCTTCTCCAACACCTCCACCACCGCCGGGGCTTTTCCCTTCTTCCCCTGGTCCTCCATCACCTGCCGGATGCAGTCGCGAGGCACCGGTTGGGGTTTAGTGCTGTACGACACCACCAGGTTGATGTTGTTCACCTGGAGCACCTCGAACCAGTTCTGTCCCGCCACGTGGTGAAAGTGCTCCCCTGCTCGCCAGTTCCGGTAGGTGCTCCCCGAGTGGTTGATTAGCCGCACTGACCAGCTCACCCAATCGTACTTTTTCACCAAGAACTCAAGAAGCTGCTGAGTCGTATCTTGCAGGTTCTCTTCTTCCTTTTCTTGCAGGAGTCGCTTGGCGTCTGATTTTGCTTGCTCTGGGAAGGCGGCGACACAGGACTCGATGGTTGTCTTCATCCTGTACTCTACTTCTTCAATTTTGCTGCTCCACTCTTGGATTTTGTCGTCTTCTTCCTCTTGGCCGTGGGTTAAGGCACAGTGGCCCAGCAGAGCAATCAGGCCCAAACAGAAGAGCTCCTTCATCCGGACACAGAAATCTTCCAGGAGACGACGGTTCCTCGCTACGTACCTGCAAAACAGAAGAAGCATTTACATTTAAAGAATTCATCTGGTGCTACAATCCAGAGAAACCTGTCAAACACATGCATGGGAGTAGAACACGAGAGCGGCAATGAAACATAAATATGATGAAATATAACAGTTTACCTTTCAACCAAATCTAAAACCGACTCTCCAAAGCTGTTTGTCCCCATCAGAGCATCATACAGCACAAACAGGTTCTTCTCTCCTCCAGTTTTGGCAAAGTGCTCCACAAAAAGTCTTTTCTTCACCTCCCTGAACTGCTGTTTTGCCTCCAGGATGTCCATATACTTGCGGAACTGGTTCCTAATGTTCTCCTCCACCGAGAAGTACTGGGAGTCCAGTCTGCCCTTCTTGATCTCGCAATCGATGTCTTCCAGTTGGGTGGAGAGCACGTCAAGCTTGTTCCTCACCGTCAGGAACTGCTGTTTGACATAAAAGACCTCTTTGCTTTGGACATTGTCCAAGGCCAGACGGAGAACCGGGGCGGCGGCCTCACAGAGGGGGAAGAGCTCGCCCACAGCGCTCGCCAACACCTCGGCCCCCTTCTCAAACATATCCATCACCGCCTCGATGGCCTCCTTCTTCTGGGCCACAGCCCTCTCCAACGAGCTGGTCATGTTCTGAGATACAGAGGGACAAAATCTGGTGTCAGATATAACAAACAACTTAACTAAATGGGTCGAAATCTTTACTCTGTACGTGAAAAACAGACTTTTTGATCAATGACCTTCATCTGGTTGAGGAAGGACTGGCCAATATCATCTAGTACAGTGGTTCTCAACCTTTTTAGGCTTGAGAACCCTTAAAATTAACCAGTGACCCAATTTCACAGGTTGTGTCGGTCTATAAGTTGTGAGCAGTTCCACCAAAGAGTGATTTTTCCCTTTAAATTTCTCAGATTGTTTCATTTAAATCATTGGTAGAGGTCAGAAGAGGAACATCTCTCTAGTATTTGACAAGAAAAAAGCAAAGATTAGATAAAAAAAAGAAACTGTATTTGTTTAGCAGGTGAACTTAACATAGTTATATTACCAAATAGGATAGAAGCTAAATGCATTTCAAAGAATGTGGGTTTCTTATTCCTCGTGAAGAGGAGACACACACTAGTATTAACATGAAGGTTATAAAATACTGTGGTGAATAGTTATCTAAATATTCCAGAGCTGAAACAAAGACAATTGATCAACAACAATTTGCCTGATTTGAGTCATTTTTCAAGCAAAAACACTTTCTGCTCGCTGCTTCTCCAATATGAGGATTTGCTGCTTTTCTTTGTCTAATATCACAATAAACTGAATATATTTACATTTAACCGACAGCGTGTTGGTCGGACAAAACAAGAGGACAAACTACTAACTTATGGCCATTTTGACTATTTTTCATAGACAAAACGATTAAACGATTATGAAAATAATTGTTAGGTGCAACTAGGGCTGTCAAAGTTAACGTGATAATAACACGTTAATGCAAATTCATTTTAACGCCACTAATTTCTTTACACATTAATGCAATCTATCTTTCGGAGGTTGTAGCGGGCTCAATTTTAAACCCAGAGTGACGCTACGGGCATCTTATGAAAATAGAAAACCTAAAGAATCCATTGGTACCAACATGTCATACTAGCTTGTCAAAAAGGAGGTTAAATAACGCTCCAAACTTGCGCTACATTTTTGGCGAGGAAAAACTGTCATGGCCGTTTTCAAAGGTGTCCCTTGACCTCTGACCTCCAGATATGTGAATGTAAATGGGTTCTATGGGTACCCACGAGTCTCCCCTTTACAGACATGCCCACTTTATGATAATCACATGCAGTTTTGGGGCAAGTCATAGTCAAGTCAGCACACTGACACACTGACAGCTGTTGTTGCCTGTTGGGCTGCAGTTTGCCATGTTATGATTTGAGCATATTGTTTATACTAAATGTAGTACCTGTGAGGGTTTCTGGACAATATCTGTTATTGTTTTGTGTTGTTAATTGATTTACAATAATAAATATATACATACATTTGCATAAAGCAGCATATTTGTCCTCTCCCATGTTGATAAGAGGATTAAATACTTGATAAATCTCCCTTTAAGGTACATTTTGAACAGATAATGTGTGATTAATTTGTGTTAATTGATTTACAATAATAAATATATACATACATTTGTATAAAACAAGCATATTTGCCCACTCCCATGTTGATAAGAGGATTAAATACTTGACAAATCTACTTTAAGGTACATTTTGAACAGATAATGTGTGATTAATTGGCGGTATGAAGGTGAATATGATGTCAGGCTCAAATGCAGGATTTCAAAGAATCTTTACCTTGAAGCTGCCGGATGTGACATGATGGTGTTTATACTCAGAGAAACCTCTCCACCCAAAAGGATGCAGGTAATGATGTAATATAAACAAAATGAGGGCCTGAGATTCCTTGGATGAGAAAATGACACAAATGCCCTTGGGTCTGCAAATGACTCATTTCAGAGCAGAGCACACTGAGGTTTGAAAATCCCCTTTCATCCTCTCTAGCAACCTGACATTCATAAATGACCTCTCCTCTGTTCAGATGTTTGTCTGTGGATGCTGCGTCACTCAACTCATCACAAATGAACATTGACAGTGTTTATTCATATCTAAAAAAATGCTATTTCTATATGTATAGTGATGAAGGGCATATAAGCAAACATCTGGAAATTAAATAGTCAAATAAATAAATAGTGTATGACCAAAATGCATCCTTTTTTTTTTTTGTTATTTTTCTTTTTCCTGTTTGTTTTTTCTTTTCTTTTTCTGTAGCTGCTTGCCAATTGTATTGATTAGTACATGGACTTTTGTGATTATATTCTTTTACTCTATTGGTGATCTATCAATTTGTAACCCCACCCTATATAATTATGCTTAAATACCAATAAAAAATTGATCACAAAAAGCATCCTTTAAATGAAAAAGGTTTGTCATGTGTCCAAACTGCACCATGTTTAACTGTCATGCGCAACGACAGACTTCTTTTACGCACAAACCCTCTGAGAGCATCAGACACACCTTACAGCATATTTACCTCCTCTGATGGGAGATAACATCACATTCCTATAATAACACAGTGTTTTTTCTGTACCTTTGATGAAATGACTCCTTCTGACGCCTGATGAGCTCCAACAGCTGCAAACAAGTTTTTCTTTTTTTTTTTTATTGGAGGAAAATTCCCACGGTTCTCACATCTACTGTGGAGCTGAGGAGGGTCCAAAAACACAGGATCCAGAGAGGAAGAAGAAATGCGCACTCAATATCTGCAAAGGAGAGAGAGAAAGAGAGGGAGACAGAGAGAGAGAGAGAGGGAGACAGAGAGAGAGAGATAGAGAAAGAGAGAGAGAGAGAAGGAGAGAGAGAGAGAGAGAGAGAGAGAGAGAGAGAGAAACTGTGAGAGGTGAAATATGTGGTCGGTTCCATTTTCTTCTCAGTCTTCGTGTCACCATGAAAGGAAGATTCAGTCTCTTCTCAACTAAACTGAGCTGGATTTAAATGTTTTTTATCATTTCTATATTTTTGGACGGATTGTTTTCCTGAGAGGTCTCTTTGTTGCGCACTTGGCACAAATGTCTCATCATCACCATGATGCGCTTCAGCTGCTGTTGAATGTGAAAGGATCCAAACCTGAGGTAAAAAAAAAGAAAAAACATGTTTTTTTTGTCTTTTTAGTGTTTATGTGCGATGCATTGATGTAATAATTTTTTATTTATCCACATCTCAAATCAGAACTGGATGTGCTGTATAGGAAATAAAAACACCCTAAACGCCTGGATTTGTAGTGTATGTAATGTAATGTGTTATATGGAGATATTAATGTTCAGGGAGTGAATTTGTCTCAACAACACAGTGTTTATTTATTTATTTTATTATTGTATTTAAAAGGGACCATTTGTACAGTTTAAAACATAAATGTCACCATTTGATGCACCAGATTACCAGATTATATCTTTGGCAGGTCAAGACAAAGAAATATACTACAGTCATACAAGAAAGAACATACAAAACGCAGATACAGAAGAGCAGCACCTCTCTCCACTCACAATTATCACAAATATATATGCGGTTAAAACATGATTTTAAAATCGAAATGAACACTGAATTAATTATTGTTTTTTATTATCAGTTAGATGACTTTATGGTGATCAAATTAAACCTCACATCCTCCTCATCTTGTGCGCACACGACGCGCCCAGTGAGCACAAGATGAACCAAAAAAAAATCATTACACGAATCGTTTCTCCTCCAAACCATGAAGACATCACATCATGGATGAAGATTCTCTCTTCGTTTCATGCAAGATGCTTTTTTTTTTTTTTCTGAATTTCTGAAATAGTTCACATTGATTTCTGTTTCAGGTGTAAATGGACTCTCCTGATCGAGCAGCTGCTGTCATGGAGAGAGAAATGAGCTCCATCACATGATAGAGGACGTGCGTCAGTGAGCTCAGAGACACTCATCGTTCAGTCTGCAGGAGCTGCTGCAGGTAAGAACCTCAGATCTCTCTGTGTGCTTCTCACTAATCTGCATTTCAAACGTCTGCAATGCACATTTTCCTGTTTCAACTCTGAGCTGTGAGTCAAACCTGTTCAGCTGGAAAACGATGCATGAGGGCCATTCCAGAGGTAGATTAACTAAAGACCATGATGTGCACATTTTACTTCACTTGAGGTAAATTCTTTCCCCCTCTTTTTGATCCTCTAAATTAATTTTGGATTGCCCTCACACAGGTCATGTAGCAGGTCTGTTTATAGGCTTTAAAGTCCCATATTATAAAAAAAAGTGAGATTTTCATGTTTTTTTTATTATAAAGCAGGCTTAAATCCTATATAAAATACTGTGAAAGTATCGAAACACTCAATCCACAGGGAAATTCACACAGCCCGTATTCAGAAACTCTGCATTTGAAACAAGCTGTCAGGATTTCTGCCCATATGTGATGTCATGAATATACAATATTTAGACCCTTGACACAATTTTAAATGTAAAACATTCTTAATGTGTCCCAGTTTATTCCTGGTTGCAGTGTATGTGAATGACATCAGCTGACAGGAAGTACACATGGACCCAAGCTGTTGCCTAGCGATGTTAATGCAATTCTGTTGCAATTCCGTCAAAATGCGCTAAAACGGAGCGTTTCAGACAGAGGGTGAATACAGGTATATTCAGGTCGACAGTATGAGGAAAATAAAGTTTTTTTTGAACATTAAAGCATGTAAACAGGTTCTAGTAGAAACACAAAATACAAGTATGAACCTGAAAATGAGCATAATATGGGACCTTTAATAGATGATAAATAGATGTGATGCTTCAGTGCTGTGGGCCCTGTGGGGGAGTTGACAGAAAACAGGTGTAATGGTGAAACAAGTGAAGTCCTCACGCCCTCTTGTGTACAAATCAGTAAATTACACCTTTACATCCCTTCTTATGAAAGATCATTGGCCTCCTAAAACACCATCTGAGGACATTTTCCACATGTAATATTAAATTTTATTAGATTAAAATATTTAATCTTGATTAATCGCATGATTGTCCATAGTTATACGCGATTAATTAATCAATTAATCAAATTAATTGCACATTTATTATCTGTTCAAAATGTACCTTAAAGGGAGATTTGTCAAGTATTTAATCCGCTTATCAACATGGGAGTGGAAAAATATGCTGCTTTATGCAAATGTATGTATATATTTATTATTGGAAATCAATTAACAACACAAAACAATGATAAATATTGTCCAGAAACCCTCACAGGTACTGCATTTAGCATAAAATAATATGGTCAAATCACAACATGGCAAACTGCATGTAGGCCATGTGCCCATTTTACTTCACTTGAGGTAAATTCTTTCCCACTCTTTTTGGTCCTCTGAATTAATTTGGATTGCTCCTCACACAGGTCATGTAGCAGGTCTGTTTATAGGTTTTAATAGCTCGTCAGTTTGGAGATGCAGATGTGATGCTTCAGTGCTGTGGGCCCTCAGGGGGAGTTGACAGATAAACAGGTGTAATGGTGAAGCAAGTGAAGAACTCACGCCCTCTTGAGTACAAATCAGTGAATTACACCTTTACGTCCTTTCTTATGAAAGATCATTGGCCTCCTAAAACAACCATCTGAGGACATTTTCCACATTTAAAATTCCACATGGGCTGTCAATCGATTAAAATATTTAATCATGATTAATCACAAATTAATTGCACATTTTATTATCTGTTCAAAATGTACCTTAAAGGGAGATTTGTCAAGTATTTAATACTCTTATCAACATGGGAGTGGACAAATATGCTGCTTTATTCAAATGAATGTATATATTTATTATTGTAAATCAATTAACAACACAAAACAATGACAGATATTGTCCAGAAACCCTCACAGGTACTGCATTTAGCATAAAACAATATGCTCAAATCATAACATGGCAAACTGCAGCCCAACAGGCAACAACAGCTGTCAGTGTGTCAGTGTGCCGACTTGACTATGACTTGCCCCAAACTGCATGTGATTATCATAAAGTGGGCATGTCTGTAAAGGGGAGACTCGTGGGTACCCATAGAACCCATTTACATTCACACATCTGGAGGTCAGAGGTCAAGGGACCCCTTTGAAAATGACCAAATCGCGATTGACTATGGACAATCATGCGATTAATCGTGATTAAATATTTTAATCTATTGACAGCTCTAAAACATATATATTTATACATGAAATGTATTTTCTATCCATACTTGCGATGTATTTTTGGCACTTGCTTTGTGTTTTCATCTTCATGAAGATTCATTAGAAATTTTATATAGCTAAATATGTTATATGGCCAAAAGTATACTGTATATGGACACCCAAACATGATATCCATATGCAATAGTTGAACATCTCATTCCAAAATCACCTGCTGCTACAACAGCCTCTATTTGCAAGAGCATTAGTGAGGTTTGGCACTAAAACTGGCTCCCAGTTGGCGTTCCAGTTCATCCCAGAGGTGTTGGATGGGGTCGAGGTCAGGCCTTTGTGCGGGCCAGTCTTAAATAAATGACGACTCCACATCAGTATTATTCACTCACGTTTATTTATAGTGGTACATATACAACCAGGCATCAAAGATTCATAACAAAAAGGCAACATATTCACATGTATGGCATTTAAAAAAAACAAAAGCCTTAGAGGGTCATATAATATTCCTCCATATCAACAGCATTTTCACTATATTTATGTAGCGTATGCTGAATCTGTTGTTACAAACGAGAGAGAGAGACATGGCACAGAACCGTCAGACAGAGTTATGTGTTGAAAGATGAGACTAAAACGAGCTGAACGAACTGATATTGTTTAGTGATCACATATTTAGTCTAATGTTCTAATTGCCTGACTCTGATGTAGCGATCCAAACCCACCTGGTACTATCGATACCACCAGTTTGATAAAAACAAACAAACACAAAAAGAAACATTTACAAACATGAGTTAAACCACAAGTTTAAAATCTGTAGCGTATAGACCCTTCAAAACATAATGCCTTACACAATCATGTAGTTAAATGATTAAGACAAAAACCCTTAAAAATAAAAGAAATAATACAAAACTACTGCCACATTTAGGCACTGTTGGTCAGATGAGGGAGTGTAGGAGAGGACAAAACTTTAACCTTGATGCTGACGCTTAACTGTATTAAAAAAACAACCCTCAAATAAAAGATATAAACGGCCGTACACCAAAGAAACCCACCGATAATTTTATCTATATATTTCAACCACACTTGGTGCACCACCTGCACATGTAATAGAAAAATAAAAGAGTGGCAGAATTGCACAAGTCAAGAGTGGAGGGATTCATCCAGTGACATTATAACTTCCTATGACACGACAAACATGAAACAAATATGGGAAGTGAAAATAGAAACACTTTGTTTAATTTGACCTCAAATATTATTTAGTTGTGTGGTGAAGTGTCGTAGCCAGATGCAGTGACTAATTACAACAAATCAGATTGTATATGGATGCTGTTAGTGTTTTCAATTATGTTCACTAAGAGTAAAGAAAAATAAAGAACTCTGTACAGCAGCATCAGAAAACACCGTAAAATGTCATTAAATTTAGTGCTCGACACCAACAACAAGTATGCATAGTGTATCATATCATGAACATGCATGGGAAACATACAATATATGTGGCACATATTTTGTTAATTTGCACATGGCAGTATGATAACGATTATATGATTTTATGTCTGTAGTTACATTCATAGCTCAGGAAACTTTGGGATGTTTGTTCCTTTGTTTTGCTTTTTTATATTATAGATTATAGTTGTAAATTAACTCCTTCTATTGGCAAACAAAGTATGTCTTAAAGCAGTTATTACATCAATGGAATAAGACGAATAATATGATATAGATTCAGATTTTAAGGAATTCATAAGAGGCCCTCTAGTGGAGTTATATTTGTATGACAGCAGCGTGTTTCCTGTTCCTCTTTAAACTGGATACAGTTGCCTCTCATGTTGAGATTTTGGTCATGTTGTGAGTTTATTCAAGCTAGTTGCCCATTCCAACCAACTGATTTACGTGTAGTGTTTACGTGTAATGTAAAAAAAAAACTACAATAAAATGGCAAATATTGTCCCAAAGTGCATAATGGGCAGGATACATTGCAGTAACGCACACTGAATCTTATGATAAAGCCTGATTTATAGATGTGAGGGATTCTTACGTTGCTCAAAATGTAGCATTCAGAGTAGATTTGTGATTAGTTTTTATGATCTCATGGCTGATTGATCTCAAAGTGCTCTGTGTCAATTGAAACCGCTGCGGTCTTATTACCGGCAGATGAGCGCGTTGTCTTGTTAGCCTCCGAAGCATCATCTGTTTTTGTCCCTGTCAGACTGTCTGA
Organism: Hozukius guyotensis; assembly: GCA_916700995.1. Taxonomy (NCBI): domain Eukaryota; kingdom Metazoa; phylum Chordata; class Actinopteri; order Perciformes; family Sebastidae; genus Hozukius; species Hozukius guyotensis. The sequence goes on from CAKALU010068003.1 coordinate 17,639, forward strand.
ATGAACACCATTGCATTAATTGCGCATCCCATTCCCACGCCCATCACGAGCGCCCCACCTGTCGTGCCTCTGCGCCCCTCCCCACAGTTTGAGAACCACTGACTTAAAGAATTTATCTGTGAATTTGAGACAATTGTGATGCAAATAAAATATTGCAACATAACCTGGACAGATCATACATGCCTGTGACCCAAAGACCCGAGTTTGGACAAATAGTTCTGAAAAGAATGAGACATATTGATGCTCATTATTATCACTGGGCTTTCAAGCAGTGACTGTAGATGTTTACAAAGTGCTTATAAGGAGAGAAAACGCTGAGAGGAAGCAGTTTACAGAGGGAATGTGGACATGTGAGTCCTGACTATGAAGGAAAAGCAGCAGTGGAGAAAAGAAAAGCTCTTCTTCAGGCTTCTTCTTCTTCATTTGCACCTGCAGAGAGCCTCCTGCATCTTCTCCTGCACGTGCTCCATCTTCTCGGTCCATTCCTCGGTCAGACCCTCCTCGTCGTCTCCGATGACGGCGGCGTATCCCATGAGGGCGATGAGGCCGATGCAGAACAGGTAGGTGAGGCGCGTGCAGAGGCGCTCCATGGTGCGGCGGTCGCCTTGCGAGTGCTTCAGGTAGACTTCCAGGATGGGTTTGCTGAATAGCTTCGGTTTGCCCACCACGCCGTCGTAGAGCGTGTGCAGGTTCTGGTCTCCCAAGTCATTGGCGTAGCTCTCCTCGAAGTCGTCCTTCTTGCGCTCGCTGTGATCCGGCCGTGCCTCCACCATCTCCATGAACTTTCTGAACTGATTCTTCAGGTTCTCCTCCACGCGGCAGTACTGCCCATCCAGCGTTTCCTTCTTGATCTGCACCAGCGTGTTGCGATTCATCTGAGAGAGCTCGTCCAGTCCCCGGTTGACCGAACCGAACTCGCGTTTCAGGGTGCGGATGTCCTCGTCGTCGACGTGGTGCAGCACCACCCGGATCAGGGAACCGGCCACGCCGAAAATGGGGTTGACCACAGCTGCTGCTGAGGAGATGGTGGCCACACACTGCAGCACTTTGACCAGGCCCTGCTTCAGCTTGGCCCGGTCCTCCAGGATCTCCTCGTCCATCATCATGTGCAGGCGGTGCAGATGTTGAGGTCACTGTGTGCAGATGTGGACGTCTGTGACAGAGAAAGATCATAGTTTACTATAACTGATGGTCTGTAGGACGCTGCAGCCACATTTATCAAAATACCCTGTTTTTTCATGGGACATTAATTATTAGTTGAAACGCTTTCAGTTTCATGTGCAGTATTAAAGGGGCATTCCACCAATTTTACACATGAAGTTGAGCTTACTCATCTAAAGGAGTACTACTCAGCCTGTGAAAACAGTTGTATAATGTGTTCTGTGGCTGTGGAGGGAGCTTTATATTTAATTATAGGGAAATAGAAACCTAAACCTAGAACAGTGGTTGTCCTCAACCTTTTTTGTGTCAAGGATCCCTGAATTGATACACATGAAGTCACGGATGCCCATTTGATAAGATTTTGCTTCAGGGACCTCCATGTGAAAAGATTTTGGTTGTTCGATATGGTTAAGACCAGAATTCTACAGTTGAGGAGATAACCGTGGAGGAACTGAAACCTGTGATCAGAAGAGTCACTCTTATGACTCATACTCACATTGGGCTCACTTCTATAGTGAATTAAATAGTGAGAAGGAGAAGGAGGTTAAATAACGCTCCAAACTTGCGCAAAATTTTGGTGAGGAAAAACTGGCATGGCCATTTTCAAAAGGGGTCCCTTGACCTCTGACCTCAAGATATGTGAATGAAAATGGGTTCCATCGGTACCCACGAGTCTCCCCTTTACAGACATGCCCACTTTATGATAATCACAAAGTCAGCACACTGACACACTGACAGCTGTTGTTGCCTGTTGGGCTGCAGTTTGCCATGTTATGATTTGAGCATACTTCTTATGCTAAATGCAGTACCTGTGAGGGTTACTGGACAATATCTGTCATTTATTTTGTGTTGTTAATTGATTTACAATAATAAATATATACATACATTTACATAAAGCAGCATATTTGTCCACTCCCATGTTGATAAGAGTATTAAATACTTGACAAATCTCCCTTTAAGGTACATTTTGAACAGATAAAAAAATGTAATATTTTAATCGTCTGACAGCCCAAATAAATAGTCAACAATAGTTATGAGATTCATGTATAAATCCATGTGTAGAACTCGTTCGACAGCCATGAAAAAGGAAAAGAAGCTGTCCATTGTTCTGGTCTAAAGGCTGCGCTTGACCAACAGTTTCACAGATATAAATCATCTGACTCCACTTCCCAGCTGCTCAATAAATCGGCTTAAAAGACTACAAGCAAAACTGATCTAATAGTAACATTTACTGACACTCTTTACACAGAGCAACTTGTATTCAGTTCAGCTCTACAGCAGCTCATCACTAACTGATTATTTCAGCCTGAAATGTTTCCTGACAGCCACAGAGAATAAAAAATAAGCATGTCATGGTAGACAAATGACGGTGAAATAAATCTGCTGTTAGAGAACAGTAGCTTCTTGTAGCTTCTTACATCAAATTGATTCTCTTCAAGCTCACACAGGAACGTCGTCCTGGAGTTGTCACAGTGAGAACGAGACTCTGGTCCTGATGAGGATGATTCCTGAAACAAAAAGAACAAACAGAGATTCAGACACAATTCAAACATATCCAACACAGAAGTTGCATCGTACTGATTCTGGTTCATTCTGTCTCTCTGAACCAGGGAGTGAACAAATTTTTGAGGGTTTTTTTTAAGCAGTGAAGGAGTTAACAGCCTCTCTGCTTCTGTATGACACAGCTTTGTCCAGCACTTTCAGCACCAGGCTGCTCTCTGTGTGTTTCTATGGGCCGAGCTGATAGCTCCTCAGCAGCAGCAGCGATAGCAGTATAGGGAGCTGAATAGGGAAGGCATGTTGAGACGCTAGCAGCAGCTAATGGGCGGGGCAGAGAGCTGCGGTAGAGTGACTGAGCTGTAAGACTTGTTTATTACATAACAGGAGCTACTATACAAAATGTGATATGATTTCAAGCTACTTTAGAGGCAGGATTTAGATGTAAAATGTGTGTGTGCTGACTGACTGCTGAAGGCTACAAGAGGGAGAAAAGCTGTGTTGACACGTGATACTTGTGTTTGTTAAACAGGATTATATAGGGGTGTTTTTAACACAAACACAAGCATAACATGTCAGCCACAGGGCTGGTTCAAGGACTCATGTTCCAGTAAATATTGCACAGTGTGAAGCATCTTGTTATCCTCCACCGCACCAACACTTATGGCTCGGTATGCATGCTCTGGTACTACAGACACATACCACTCTGAGATAACAACATAGCCACAACCATGATCAGTAGATGACCACATGCTCTGTGCACGTTCAAACAGGCCCTGAGACTCACACACTGTGCTGAAAAGGCTGGTGAGTGTTTCTGTTTTGTTTTCGTCCCTTCTTTTGAACATACCTGTGTCCGCCAGAGGGGGCAGTAATTTAACCTATAACGACAAAAACACCCATAATATCCACCATCTGATTTCAGCACCATCAGTGTGGACTGAAAGCAGTGACGCTCAGGAGCAGGATTTAACCCTTTAGTTTCAGAATAACTGTAGATGATGTGTTTAAATGCATAAATTTCACAAAAAAATGAGCAAATGTTGAACTTTGTTTAAACACTGTGAAACCTGCACTTAAAAAAGCTTGTAAAATGAGATGAAATCTACATAAGATGCTTCTTAAATGTCACTTTTGCATCACATCGTCGGCATTTGTGCTGAAAGCCATCTGCTTGGCCCGTAAATGTCATTTTTTGTTGCTTTTTTCCTTTTATGACTTTCGATAAAAACAGTTCTTTGCTTCATAGTTGGTGCTTGATAGCTTCTAAACGATCAACAAATTACATTCGAATCTGTTATATCTCTATTTTTGTGTCCTTGTTTTCACAGAGGGTGTTCTACAACAGAATACGCCCCATGTCTCCGCACAATACGGCAAACTGCAAGAGGAGATGCAGGTAATGAAAGGGTTAATTACAGATTTTTTTTACACAAGTAACATCTCTGAAACGATACCACCGTAAAATATAATATTTCTTTTGAAGTGCTGGATAATCTGAGCTATATTTAATCACAAAATTGGATGATTTTGTTGAATCTGACAGCCTCCTGCAGATGCATTTTAATCTGCAACAGACAATTAACCCTTTGTGCAAATTAAATTATCTTTAAATTGACTCTTCACCTTCAAATATAATAATATCTTAACGAGCGAGCTTGATCAATTTGTGCCATTTGTTAATCAAACCTGAAGAAAATTAAAGGATTGACGTATAATCATATTGGTTTTATATATTAATAAAAAAAATGTTAATTAAAGGTCAACAAAATATGACCTAATATGGCTTTACATCTTTACATCCGTCAATCCTCTAACAAATCCTCATTCAAATACCATCTAAGAATACATTACTGAAGCAGCTGATCGATAGTCCAGTGTTGGTCATGTATGGTTTTTCTTTTGTTCCTTCTCCCTGATGATGGGCCTTGAGGCTAAATGGTTGTGGAAGATGTGTATGAATGTGAAATTTATATATATTTGGAAAATTTGAATGTTATCAGTGTAACACAAATATGATGTTGTATATATAGTATGTATGTGATAAATGTAATGTACTTGATTTTGGAAACCGAGGACGACTAGCTGGTGCCATTGGTGTCAGCTAATGGGGATCCTTTTTAAATAAATAAATAAATAAATAAATAAATGTCTCTTGGTGGATTAACCAATCACGGCTCTGTAGCAGCGAGACCTTTAAAGAAAGCTCAGCACTTCCACATCCCAGACAGAAACAGAAAGTTGTGGCTCAGTGACTCAGCTTCTGCATTTATTGTGTGCGTCTGTCTACGCGGAAACTACAAGAAAATGTTAAGTTTTAGTCATTTTCAGTCATTGCTGCGTAGAAACATTTGACTATGACTTGGTTGTAAACAAAAACAGCTCAGTGTGTCGTATCAGGAAGTGACAGGCTGATCTCACCTGTTTCTCTGCAGTGGAGTAGCCATCTTGAATGTTTTTCCTATGATAGCTGCAATGCTAGGCTAATCCACATTTACACTTTATAATCTATCAAAATGTCCCATAAAGTACATAAATTTACATTTTCATGACTTCTTTGAATGATTTCCAGCCACTTCTTCATGTTATATGACAGTTTGCTCTCTCTTTACAGATCACATGTTGGGACACTTTCCTCAGGAAGTGTAAACCCTTGACGCAGTTCAAACAATAACTATATTAATGAAACTTGCAACAATGTAGCATCTACAGGAGTTCTTCTGTCCGTGAGTATTAAAACAAGCAAAAACACCTCTCTCCTAGCAGCTGAGGCCCAGGCAGCTGCCTCCCAGCCCAGCTATGGCTCCCCCTAGCCGTGCCTCCATTATTTCCTTGTTAATGCACACCATAATGCCCTGACCCTCCCTGCTCTATCACCCAGCAAAAGACACCCAAAAGACACCTGAAAACCTCACTTTCTCTCTCTAAATGTGGAGTATATAGTCTCCATCTGCCTCCCAGCCAACATTGGGCACCATTGGCCCAAGCAGTAGAGAGGATTTCTTACCTTTTTGGAGAGAATAGCTGTTGCTCTACCTCTCTCTCCACAGTCCCAACCTCGACAGCCTCCTTCTTCTTCCCAGCAATCCCTGCAAAAAAGGACACTTCCATGTATGTTGAATATGTAGGGGTGATCAAATTGAACTAAATTAATTTTAAAGAGCCCAGAAAGGCCCTAAAACCCCAAAATGGCCAAATTGGCCCCCAATATTAATATGCTCAAAATTACCATTTTAAAATGACATTTCAGTGACATTAAACAGTAAAGCCCACTCCTCATGCACACCATGTCCCACCCCTATTCTTGCAACTTATTCTGGTCCATTCACAGTCATACAGTTGATAACTGAGAAGCAATTGTCAGTTGGTGCGCAGCTGAACTATCAGGCGCTTTCTGCAGCTCTTTTGTGCGTTTGCCAAGCCTTGGAGCATCTTATGGAGGCTACAAATAGTCCATTGGTGGTATTTTCTGAGTCAAAGAGACCCTTTTCTTGTGGACTGGACCAAAAAAATGGAAGGAAAATGTTTTTTTGTGCGTAAAATCCAACCAAGCAAAGAGAGAGCTATGGACCCAAATGGACCTCTCCAAAAGTGCACAGGTGCATCCAAAGGCACAGAGAGCTCTCCAAAAGGCTCCAGGAGAAAAAAAGAGACGTTTATCCGGCTTATAGGGTAATTATAATAATAATTATGTTGTAATTTTACCAATTTTACTAAAAAATTAAAAGCTACACTCAAAGATTGTCGAATTTAAAGTCCATTTGAAAGCTAGAAAATGTACCCAATGGCGCAGACAGCACTTTAGACTGTAAAATAAATAATTTAACGCATTTAAAGATATTAAATACTTAAATATATTTGTGTTAATACTGAAAACACTGTAGCATATAGCTCACAAATTGAAATCACCAACAGTAGCTATCAAGTAGGCAAAAACCTGAGCTGTAAACACACCCATTCAGTGCGCAAAAGTGGCCACAGTCAGGTCCTTTATCCAGGCTTGAATATGCAACAATTTAGCTCTGGAGCACAATATATATATATATATATATGCTAAGAGCATGCAGATAAATCCAATGCACTCTTAGGTGGAGGAATGACAGTTGAAGCTGTTTTCCCCAAAATAAAGCTCCATGCAAATCCTGTTGGCAGCTGCATGCAAAGCGTTAAAGGATCCTGTTTCTTTCAAAGCCTAAAGCTGATGTCTGTGTTTACATATAGGCTAAATTACAACAGCACATAATATGATGGGCGTTTGCATCCCTGCGGATCCAGACCTGAGTCTCCACCAACATGGTGTCACTGCTACCATCAATGTGTCAATATGTATATATACTGTATATACATTTCAATTTGATAGTCTGAGCAACATTTGGTCTATAGTTAGGAGTAATAGTAGAAAATAAAAAAGTATCTTACCCTTATTATGAAACCATATATACTCTATAATAAAAAAAATAAAAAATAAAAAATAAATGAAAATAAAAAACAAATAAATAAACAAATAAATATGTAGAAATTACCAATAAATAGGTTAACGAGCCCGCATCTCCTCTCTGAGAAACCAGAGCCTCCTCTGGCTCAGCAGCAACAAGAGAAGCTCTGTTCTGTCCTCTCTGAGGTTTGTAGTGGAATAAAAAAAAAAATAGAAATAAAAAGACGAGTGTCCTTCAGAAATAGCCCAATAAAGCCTTCGTTATCTGCTCGGAAACGACCGTCCACATCAACGCTCCGACCGTATTGTTGGTAAAAGCAGGCGCATGTCAAGTGGAGCCCTTTAAGGCTGTTCATCATTATACCAAAAGCAGCCGGAGCTGCAGCTGCAGCCGGACGCACGTCTGTTCCTCTTTGTGCATGTTGTCGCAGCAGCTGTCATACAGATCATGTTGCAGACTGAAGTCACAGTGCGATGAACATCACAGGTCCTATACTGTAATGACCACAATTGTGCAAGATCAGCTGTGCGTTGGTCGGCGGTCAAAATGCGTAATATTTAGTATGCAAGATGACAAACAGCTTCTGTTGCAAGACGGTCTTGTTGTTTTTTTTTAGCTGCAGGGTGGCAGGAGGAGAGCTCTGCTGACTGCTGGTTGAAAAACACATTAATGATGTCTGGAGGCAGTGAGTATAAACACATCCAAGACTCTGTTATTATCTTTAATATTTCATATTTATAATTTTCTCTACTTCAGATCACCTATTTCTCTCATTGTATGCCTATTTATTTGGATAAAACACTATTTGAGAACATTGCCTACTGTATTGTCTAATATAACACTGATTTCATTCATTCTGTCAATATTTAAAAATAAAAATAAAATAAAATAAATGGAAATCTTGTTGTTTTTTTTATTGTGTAGACTTTCCAGAACAAAATCAGACACTTTACATTAGAACAAAGAAAGCTTTCTTCACTCTTCTTCATCTTCACAAATTGTCTTAATAACTAGAAGAGACAAATTTAGACATGATTCTTTGATTGCATTAGAAATAAAATACCACAATTGTATTTAAATTATCTTTATTATTTAACATGTTCCAAAAAAAGAACAAAAAGTAAATTTTTAAGTCTTACAAGTCAAATTTTAACTGGTAAACTTCATCATTTACACATCAAAATGCGTAATATTTAGGCTGCAAGATGACGAACAGCTTCTGTTGCAAGACGGTCTTGTTTTTTTTTAGCTGTCTGCATGTCTGGATGCAGTGAGTATAAACAGCAAAAGAGGAACTGAAATCAACCGATATATACCCAAGACTCTGTTATTATCTTTAATATTTCATATTTATCATTTTCTGTACTTCAGATCACCTATTTCTCTCATTGTTTGCTTATTTATTTGGATAAAACCCTATTTGAGAATATTGCTTACTGCATTGTTTAATATAAAAACAAACAAGTGTACCTTATATTGTCTGATTTCATTCATTGTGTCAATATTTAAAAATAAAAATAAAAATAAAAATAAAATAAAATAAATGGAAATCTTGTTTTTCTTTTATTGTGTAGACTTTCCAGTCTATAGTATGCCATAAAAAATGTCATACTATAGCATGTCACAAAAAGTGTCATAAAAATGTCATAGAATGGTATGCCAATAAAAAATCCTAAAAATGTCTAGTATAGCATGTCACAAAAAAATCATAAAAAATGTCAGTTTGCTATTAAAAATGCCAAAACAAGTCAATGATAGTATAGCATGCCATACAATATGTCATACAAAAATTTCATATAAATATTGTAGTGTAGTATGCCATTAAAAGGTCATAAAAAGTCATAGATAGTATAGTATGCCATAAAAAGCTCATAAAAAATGTCATAGTATAGCAAGTCACAAAGATACTTGAGAAGACCTGTGCACAAGCTGTCATAAAGGATTTTCAATTATGGAGAGTGTTTGACTGTAAATCAAAAATCTGATATTTTAATACACCTCTTATAATTTCTTCATGTGTGAAAGAACCTTCTGTGGAAAATTCGAGGTCCACACACGTCTTTTTGGTACTGTCCGATAATTCAAGGGTTTTTGGAAAAGAATAAATTGATAAAATTAAAGAAACGGATGTCCCATTATAGATCCATTGTTATTTTTGTTAGGATCTATACCTGAAGATAGGTATGTAGGCTACTGCAGATACTTTATTGATTGCCAAGAAAATGATAACTGTGAACTGGAAGGATGTAAACAATAAGTCAGTGGTTGCAGTCTGCAACTGAAAATGGACACATATATAATGTGTGTTTTTTACAATTATTGCAGTGAATGTTTAAAGGGACTGTTTGTAAGAATCAGAAATTGCTTGTTAACAGCGACACCTGTGGCTGTTAAGTCAACGCAAGTCAACGTCGGGCTCACGCTTGTGCTCGCTCTACATAGACATGAACGAGCATCGCTCAACACAGTGAGGCGACACACGTCAGCTAAAACCACAATATCACTCTATATTT
>CAKALU010068004.1:0-25689 GCA_916700995.1 Hozukius guyotensis
AAACATATGACAATTCTAACAAATGAATGTCTGATGTCAGTGTTGTTTGTGGAATGAACACCAGACATCACAGATCACTGTGGCCATTAACTGTAAGTAGAGATGCACTTTAATATTTTGACACTTTTATTAAATTCAATGTATTTCTTTTTTTTTATATACAGATTTTTGTGATTATTTTGGCCCAAACTGAATTTGGAGAGCATTTTCAAGCTCTGCAGTGCTACCTGCCAGCTTTAAAAATACAGCTGTTGATTTGAGGTATTATAGGTTAGAGCTGCTTCTGTTCAGGCTGAAGGTAAGACATGGCTTGCTGAGATTTTGAATTGCTGGACCTCGTTGGGGGTGATACACAGCCTGGATGTAAGTGCTGCCTGAGAAGAGGACTCACATGGAACGGTTTTAATATAAATGTGTAAGGAGGTTGTTTTTTCTAAAGGTTTGGTTTGATGTGACCTGGGTTTCTGGCCGGTTATTAATTTGATTGTTTGTATGAAAAAGGCAACTTTGATATATTTGACTGTATGGATTTCTTTATGGAAATATTTCAAGGATCGGACAGAATTGCATGCTTTTTTGCAAATTATGGACACGTGTTTTTTTTTTTGTTGCGATTTGCAATTCAAGTTCCAGTGGTAAGCAATCGATCTGGATTAGGATCTATCGCAAGCAGAACTACAAGAAAGTAGCAGAAGGTCAAAGCAAGGGTTTGACATTTACGCTGCGGGGGGAATCCACTCATTCTGTCTCTCCTCTTCCGTCCTTCTTACAGCAATAAAGACCTTATGAAAGTTGTGGCCCTTTTCCAGCAGATAATTATCTTTTAATTGCTGTTCTTTCCCTCCTCTGCCTTTTTTTCGTCTTCTTCCACACTTTGTTAAATCTTTCTGAAACAAAAGGTCAGAGTGCACCAAGTGTGATGCCGCCGCTGCGTGCGTGCGTGTGTGTGTGTGTGAGAGATGCACAGATCTATAATCACGTAGCTCATGCTCTCTGTGCGTGTCATTTGCCATGGTAACTGGAATGCCATGCAGTCAGACAATAGCGAGAACAAGAGAACAGAGAAAAAGATAAAAGGGGAATGGAGAGGATGGACGAAAAAGGAAAGACCACGGACAGCTGATAAATCTGTCGCCTTGTAAGGGTCAAGGGATGGCTCTTTTCTCTGCACTCTCCTTGACGGGAATCACTGTGCAACTAGAAGAGAGGAAGATCTCCACGAGTGTCCGTGTGTGTACTTATTTGAGTGTGTGTTTGAGGAGAGTGAAGTCTTATTGTGTGTGTGTGCATTTGTGCAGCACAACAAGTAAAGCTATGCATCTTTGTGTACGTGTGTCTACGTGTGTGCGACTGTGCGAGCATCTCTCTCTCTCTCTCTGTGTCTGGGTCAAGCGTCCTCTCTCTCAGCGTGCGGTCTCGACGCCGCGCCCCACTCCCTACCCATAATCCTTTTCTCCCCAGGCGCTTCACTCTCCCGCAACTCGCCCCCACGCTGAGATGAAGTTATCACACTACGCACACTACCCTTGCTTGTCCACCCCTGTGTGTTTGTGTGTGTGTGTGTGTGTGTCTTTCTGTGGCGGTGTGTATTTCCCCCAAAACCTCACCCATTATTACTTGCTCTGCTCTTTCTGTGCAAAGGTTCTGCAGTCGGACACGCCTGTTTACTGCATAATAAGGCAGAGCTGCTACAAACACCATTCTGTTCTTGGAAACTAATAGGAAATGAGAGCCTATGAATACTCTCAATCTCTGCCTCACATACACACACAAAGGGAGAGAGAGAGAGCATTTTTGGGAGCAAATACAAACTGTACACAACTCATGGACTCGTGATGTTTCCTCCCACAGTCGGTCAGGCGAATTAGCTGTTGGTGTAATTGTGGTTTCGTGTCAGTTGTGTGGTTGTTGATGTTGTTTTTTTTATCACCCTGTCAAAAAAAATAAAATCCAGGTACATACAAAGCAGAATGAACAAATTAAACCTAAACAGCACTGCCACAGAGTCTGCAGCCACGCCAGCGCCGCTGTGAGGCTTTACTTATAGGCACAGTTGAGCTAAATGCTTGCATGCTAACATGCTCACAATAACCATGCTAACAGGCCAGTGTTTAAAGCTGAAGTAGGCGAGATTGGAGCAAATATGATTAAAAAAAGTTATTTTTATAAAGGGTTGCTATATCCTGACAGTAGTACATGAAACAGGTAACCTGAAAAAAATCTTGTGCCTTTGTGTCCTCCGGTGCTCCTAACGGCATCTGCAAGATTTCACATACCGGAGGAAAACAAGCAGTAAGAGCTGATCTGAGGTCCGCTGTCCAGCTGCTGTCTATGAGAGCCGGCTGTCAATCACTCGCGAACTCTGACCAAACGGAGGCCGCGCTGATCAAATATGAATCAAATATTGATTCATATTTGAAGCTGCAGCCTCCCTTTGGTCGAATATGAATCAATATTATGTTACGTTAATGCCTATTTCTCGCCTCAAATGTTTTCAGAATCATCTTGTAGTGCACTGTTTAGCTGTAAAATGAGAGAGTTTGTGACGCCGCCGCCATTGTGAAATCTGGTGAAGGAACGCCAAGTTCCGGTCACAAGACTAGAGCACAGCCAATAGGAACGCTCTCTCAATGAAATTACCTGTGATTGGTCAAAGTCTCTTGTCACGGGAGAGCCATGAGGAGGAGCAGAAGTCTAGTTTTCTCTCAGAACACTTGAATTACAATATGCTGCAAGGTTATTATGGATTTTTTGCCCAATGATGCCAAATATATACTGCCTACTGCCACCTTATTAGGGGTAATGTTTACTATGTTCACCATCTTAGCTTAGTGTGTTAGCATGCGTTAATTTGCACTAAACACAAAGTACAGCTGAGGCTGATGGGAATGGTACGGCGTTGTGGGTGGGACTAACGGGCTTGGGCCCGCCGACTTGTACAACCGGCCCATCCTAAATGACTGGGAGAACATGTTCTTAACTTTAGATTAAAATTAACATGTACATACATACACAATAAAGACATAAAAAGTTTCACTTTCTAAAAAATTAAAAACAACATTTATTACGCTACTATCATGTGTGAAGTCTAAAACCAGTCACGACAGGCCACTGACGTTATGATGGATTCGCCCAACCTTCATGTTGGCTATAGTAACACGTCAGTTTCCAGCTGTGCAGAATGTGTGTATCAGCAGTTTAGAATGCAGCTGCAGTGACTGTCTAATTTCATAGCTGCAAATTTCACTGAGAGTAGAAGAACCTAGAAAAGAACTCAGGCAGGACGAGAAGTACAGCTGAATATTCCTGTCTGACTTGATTGTCTCTATATTGCCTTGAAAACATAAACCATTTCTGTTGAGACAAGCTTATGAATGGACACCGCAGTGTGCCACTCTCTCTTGTTCTCTCTCTCTTTCTCCCTGTAATCAACTTAAACAAATAGTAATCCATCCAGATCATCCAAAAAAAGATGGTATTTCCTTAAATAGAATTACAATGTCAGTTTTCTAAATGAATGGAATTATTCTACACAATCCACAGCAAAAAAAATAACATGATAGATAGGATAGTATGTTTCAGTTTCACACAATCTGAGCAATATACCCAAGCGGCAACCTCCAGCGCTGAGAAATGAAGCCAACGCAGAAGTGCCGCTATTCTGTCTTTCAGAGGTTGTGCTGGGCTCTGTGAAGAGCCCTGGTATGATATGACACTAAAAAAACCTAAGGAATCCATTGTTACCAGCCACGTCATGCTAGCTTGCCAAGAAAAATGGTAAATAATGCTACGAAATTACGCTAAATTTGGTCGAGGAAAAACTGACATGGCGATTTTCAAAGGTGTCCCTTGACCTCTGACCTCAAGATATGTGAATGAAAATAGGTGCTATGGGTACCCACGAGTCTCCCCATTGCAGACATGCCCACTTTATGATAATCACATGCAGTTTTGGACAAACACCATACAGTTGCTTGCATTCAGTACAAATGTGTTATTTTGGCCTTTTCTAAAATGGGGTGACTGGGGTCCCTAAACAGTCTTGGAATTACATAAATTGGGTATCACTGTAAAGCTGAGACTCTCCTGGATTCCAATGAGCTCAACTGTATTCATATGTGATAATGTTAGTCCCCATAGTAGCCATTTCATATAATGAGGCCATCTTTTTCACTGTATAAAATGACCTGTGGTGACCTCTAGGATAATCACAGCTTCATGAAACTTTACAGCCACAAACTAGAGACCTAGAGCATTCAGAGGATGGATGGCTTTCCTAGGTAAATAGACAATAAGGGGGTTTCTGAGCAGTTTCCAGTACAGAAGTGCTTACCATTGAATCACCAAAAAATACAATTCTTGCAGAAATCTCCAAATGTTAAAAGTTTTTGATCCAAAAAAATGTTAAATTTGGCACAAAATGGTATCAACTCAGAAATTGCTGCAACAACTTAAGCCATAATAGAGCACGGGATATCATATACTTCTATCATAATGTTCTAAGCCCTTATACACTGTCCCAATTTATTTTAATTCATTCATTCATGTTTATTTTTGATTTACGACTACAACAACTTGGCACACAGTATTGAGCTGCATCTCAAATTAATCTTCAGGTTCCCAGCCTTCAGATCATGTAGGTTATACCACTTCTTTGTGGCATACTGCTGACTTTTTATTTACCACCGAAAATCCCCTGTTCCCCACCGCTACCTCTCTAAAAAAGGAGGGCAGAATGGTAATAGGTTACAAGGCTTTACAATCTGTACAGCATACGACACATTCAGTCCTTTGACCCTCGATTCAGATCAGGACAAACTCCCCAAAGTCCATCCACCAAAAACATGGTTTGGGGAACATGATCGTGGTGAGTAAATTCCATGTAAATCCAAGCGTTAGATGATCATTACTTCATTTACTGGGCTTCTTTTAATTTTTGGCCTCATGTGGCCAAAGTCAAATTAGGATTTATCCTCTGAGGACCATGAATATATATATATATAGCATATTTAATGGTAATTTAGCTGCTGTTATATATTGCTGAGAACCAAAGTTTTTGACAGACACACAGACAGATTAACTGACTGATCTTCAGACCATTGTACCATTAGTCTCGCATAGCCAAGACCTCTCCATCTCCACAGCGCTGTGTCAGCGGTAAAGAAAGGTCTGGCTCCACACATTATCATTCTGCTATAGGGAAAAAAACAACAACATTTCTTTAAACCAATCACAACCTTCTTGGGCGGCGCTCAAGAAAGTAAATAGATAGTGCAGATAGCGGAAGGGAGAAGAATGCCAGGTGAAATAGGTGGTCAGTGGCAGGCTTATACCCACAGACTACATCCGTTGAGTCAGACTACTGGACCACTAAACTGACCATCACTGTAGTTCCTACTCCCTGTCACTACATGACAATAGAACTTAACGTGGATAAGGGAAACAGAAAAAAATCAAAGGTTGAATGGACACAGAATTCTTCCCCGAGTTCAATTCTTCAGAGGATTGCCAGCGAGAAAGAAAGTAAGCAAGTCAGACAGAAAGAAACCGGGAGGAAACAAACATACCTAAGGAAACAAAGATAAGAATAGAATTTCTGAGAGGAACTCTGTGGAGATTTGCTGTGAATGCCAAATGTCACCTCTGCATCTCCAAAGCTTTGGTTTGTCCTAGTTTGGTTTGAGATGCAAAATACAGCACTTAAAAAGCAGCATCAGGCTCATTTTTACTTGAAAACACCATTCTTCTAACACTGAACCACAACGTAGGCCTGCAACACTAAAGAGCGGCCCATCCTGACTGATTTAGATGCCACAGATCGATTATGTCTCCTCAAACTCTAGTGTTGAAACGGATACTGGTGGGCATTTCCTTACCTTTAAATAAAAGCAGTCATAACTTCCTCGACAGCAGTCGAGTGTGTGCTCCATCCAAAGACAGTTGTACTCACAAACGTCAGATCTTCTTGCCCCTTTGGCAAGAAATTTAAATTTGAGAGATGTTGGTCTCATGAGAGAAAGAAAACCAATCTGAACATATGGCAGCACACCTGACATTGGTTACAGAAATTACATTTTTACTGTATTTGTAGTTAATTAACTTGATACGATAGAACTCTCCAAACACTGGCGGGACAGTGACACAACAGGCCAACAGTACATTACAACAGGGCTAGGACCACAGAGTGGTGCCGGAACAGGGGGAAAAACTATATATTTCGTCCTCCCACTTTCAGGTGTTATGGTAATAAAGTGGTAACATCTAAGTCAGGTATTCCGGTCATAGAACGCAGTTTGGATCACCTAAAAAGCATCTATAAATCTTTTTTTTTAAGATGGGTAATAAGGTCCTCCCACCAACATACAGTAGGCTAGAGTGTTGTAAATGAGTAAGCTGTGGAATAGCATGCACATTCAATTATATATCTATACTGTCAGAGCTACCTTGGATTGAAAAATAAAACTACAATTGAATAAACTACAAATACAGTAAAAATGTAATTACCAACTCGCAGTTGTGTGACTCCGCCACACAGTCAAGTTTAAGTTTACATCCATGTCTGTCCACAATGTCATCACATAATAATTGTATCCTGTTAAGACATTTGTGTGAAATAATTCATAATTAGCATATTAATTCTTGAGTTATGGCCAAAAATGTATTTTTTGAGGTAGGTAAGTAAGTTAGCAAGTAAAGCTCTATCTAGATAACACCTTTTAAAACACACTGTTACAAAGTGCTTCACACACAAATAAAACATCGAACAATGAGAGAAACCAAAGAATAATTACAATATGAAACACAGAAACAATGAGAGACAGACCAAACTAAAACAAACTAAAACACAAGTGGATGAGGCCTATAAAAAGGCTTGCCTATAAATATGGGGTTTTAGAAGCCGCTTAAAGCAGTCCAAAGATTGAGCAGCTCTGATAGATTGGGGGAGGGGATTCAAGAGGGATGGAGCTTAGACAGAAAAGGCCCGATCTTATAGTTTATTCTGAATTATACATTAAGCCAATGGAGGGATGCCAGAACTGGGTTGATGTGAGACCTACGGCTAGTTCTGGTTAATAACCTGGCAGCTGCATTTTGAACCAACTGTAGTCGATTTAAAGCAGATTGACTGAGGCAGGTGTAGAGGGAACTACAATAGTTTAGACGGGAGAAAATTAAAGTGTGAATTAATAGTTCAAGATCCGTGGAAGACAAGATGCATCTGATTTTTGCAATGTTTCTTAGCTGGAGAAAACAGGACTGGACAAGTTTAGTGACATGAGGGTCAAAAGTCATATACCGGTCAAAGATGATACCAAGATTCTTAGTAGTAGGACTGATATGAAAACGTAATGGGCCAATAAACTGATCAACTGCAGTTGCAAAATTTCAGGGTCCTATTAAAATAATTTCAGTTTTATCAGGATTTAAGTGTAGAAAGTTGAGAGACATCCAGTCTTTGGTCGCAGCTAAGAAATCATGGAGGGAGGACAGTTGATTCAGGTTATTGGTTTTTGGAGAAATAGATCTGTGTATCATCGGCATAACAATGATACGATACGTCATGAGGGCGACTGAACAAATGACCCAGTGGAAGCATATACAACGAAAAGAGGATAGGTCCAAGGACAGACCCCTGAGGGACTCCACACCACAAGGGAGCTGAGGAGGATACATGATTTTTGATGCAAACATAGAAATATCTATTTGTCAAATAGGAATGAAACCAGTTCAAAGCTGTACCAGATATGCCAGCCCAAATTTTGCAACCTATCAAGTAAAATAGCATGATCGATGGTGTCAAAAGCAGCAGATGTGAGAGAGTGGTTGAAATTTGAGAGCAGGCTGGGGCCTAAAACGGGAAGGACGGAATTTAGAAATTTTTTGGGAACTGTATCACAGCGACTGGAGGGAGGATGCATGTGAGCTACAGTGTTTAAAAGAATCTGCAGGGAAACACGAGAGAATTCAGACAGTGAATTAGGACAGCTGAATGGGGCGGAGGGTAAAACGATTGAGGGAAATTTGGACCTCAGACCATCGATCTTACCGACAAAATAGGACACTAATTTTTCACATCCGTTAGGAGATGAGATGGGAATGGCAGGTAGAGCGGGGTTTACAAGCTGGTTAATAGTACCAAACAGAAACCTCAAGGCGTTCCTAAGATAATGATTTAACGACAATGGGTCAGACGATACATACGTATGTATGTATGTACGGACAACCCAAAAACATGATGCCTCTGACCACGGCTGTTGCAGGCGCGAAAGCAGAAAAATACAGCAGCTTTGCTGTTACTTTAGTGATATCTTACAGGTGCTTTAATATATTTTGTTCATTCTGAGAACGGAGCGGTACAAAACATAAGTCAGTCAATCAGAGTCAGCATTTACAGTATTGGTAATCTTTGACATTGGCTTCAACACTCAGACATGTTTCTCAGTTGATTCTCATCGCCTAACATAAATGCATAGCCTGCATGTTGTGCTATTTGGACAAGAGAGGGAGAAAATAAGTAGAGAAGAAAGAAACCCAGGTCAGGAAAAAAGGAACACAGAGAGTTCTTCACACCTGAGAGTTTCTGATATAACAAAGTCTTCAGAGGTTTGGATAACAGGTGCCAAATGTCAGCAGCTCCATCTCCACAGAGCTGCTGTTGGCCTAGTTTGTCTTGAGATGCAGCTGTATGCTCTGTCATAGAGATGGCAAATAAGCACCAGTGGGGGTTCCGACACACACACACACACACACACACCACACGCACACACACACACACACACAAAGATATATACATCCCCCCAGCACATGTGCTATACACGCCTATTATAGACCTGTGTGCAACACACACCTACGATAGACCTGTGTGCAATGCACGCTTTGTAATTTCAAGTCAAACAGCATATGTACGAGCATGTACACAAACACACACGGAAGCATACACACACAGAGTATGCACAGTGTGATACCATACCCGGAGTGAGGAGTGAAAAATAGGACAGCGTGGATACACACCACCCTTGGTTGTTGGTGGGGATGACTGTCAAAAACTTCTATTCTCTCTCTTTCTTTCTGTTCTCTCACTTCTTATCCCTGTGTATAGATTCCAGATACCTTTTAGGAACTGCTCTTTCAATATGAAGAACTCAAGTTGATACTCTGGAATGCACAACATTATACACCGATCAGCCATAACATTAGGACAGCACGGGCACCCTGACCGGTGTGCGGCTATGCAGCCCCATACGCAACGAACTGCGATGCACTGTGTGTTCTGACACCTTTCTATCGGAACCAGCATCAACTTTTTCAGCAGTTTGAGCTCCAGTAGCTCTTCTATTGGATCGGACAACACGGGCCAGCCTTCGCTCCACGTGCATCAATGAGCCTTGGGTCTGACCCTGTCGCCGGTTCACCGGTTTTCCTTCCTTGGACCATTTTGGTAGGTCCTGACCACTTCAGGCCAGGAACATCCCACAAGAGCTGCAGTTCTGGAGATGCTCTGACCCAGTCGTCTAGACATCACAATTTGGCCCTTGTCAAAGTCGCTCACATCCTTACGCTGGCCCATTTTTTCTGCTTCCAACACAAAGTTCAAAGTTTAAATGTTCACTTGCTGTCTAATATATCCCACCCACTGCCAGGTGTTATTGTAACAAGATAATGAATGCTATTCACTTCACCTGTCAGTGGTTTTAATGTTATGGCTGATCAGTGTATATTAAGCATACTTTTGGATTTCTCTGCTATTCGTGTCACTTAAAAGTTACATTGGAAAATATTCGAAATATCGAAAAGATTAGTTTAGTACTGTTTTAGTGAAAACATTTGCTTATGGTAAGAACTTGAAAGAAATGATCATGTATTTACAACTACTAGAAAAAAAAGTTGTAGTATAATTGCATATTGCATATTTTCTATTTTAAGGTAGATAAGAACATGTATAACATGTACACATAAAAAATATAAACAATACCAGTCACAAATTTAGGCATTTATGATTACTTGCACAAGATCATATAAGTCATGGATAACTCTTTTAAGTGAACACTAAATAGATGACTGCTATGTGTTATTACTGTGACTTGTATTATTACGTGTCACTTAAGAACAGGAATTTAATTTTGTAAAATGTATGTATGTATGTGTGTATGTATGTATGTATGTAATAGTATCTGAATATTTGTATGTGTATGCCTGTCATGCAGGTGTATTTGTGCACACTACCTTGCCATATGTGTAGTGAGTGCTGTGTGAGTGACCAAATTTTGATATCTTATCGCTTTCACTATTTAATGTTTAGCACACTGATCAATCACTGGGTCACTCAGAAACATGTTGATTTACAATTATGGTAAACTTATGATAATATTGTTACACAGTTATTAATGTACATTGATACTATTACATTTAAAATACAATAACATCAGTGGACTAACTACTCCACTAATCAGTGGAGTAACATCAATTATTGTTTGTACTTTTGCTTCAAACAAATTAATTGATGTAATTTGGTCTCAATTTGTTTTCTTTTTTTTCAATAATTTGCTCTATAAAAGGCTGTGTATTCCATCCCATGTGGATTTTACTGACTTTTTTTAAAATTAGAAATAGTTGATTTATGAAGTAAAGGAATTTGATTGGCTTTTAATCACTGATATATAAATAACTCACCCACAGCTACTCTGTATTTTTAAGCACGTCTTCTTGAATGACTGGCCTCTTATTTTATCTTCCACAGGGGGCCAGACCTATAATCTTTCACCGTCAAGTGCGGCCTGTGACTGTCAGAAGAGTGTGAGGCATGTTCCACTGTTCCCTGCTCCGCCATGCTACCCAGCATGCCCCTTGCCTGTTTAAAAGAACCACCAATCCAGTCAACTGAAACCAAATAAAAGCCAACCGTAATCTGTTTTACGTAGTACATGTGGGCTGAGTAAAAAAATCTGCTTTGTGATTGGGTTAGCTATCCAAACTGCCATGAGGCCGATTGGCTGACCTGCCTCTGCAGGCAGCCTTTTAATTGGTTACTCACCAAGTGTGGATTCCAATGAAGTCATGCCGTTGTATGAGCTCCTATAAGGCAAACCCATGTTGAAATGGGTTCATCCCAAGCACAAGAGCTTTCCCATGGCAACATTGGACAGCCAATGAACATGCATATGTGCAATGAGGTCACACCCCTGTCTACTGACATCATTTCCTGTAATAAGCAAAGGGCTCAGAAGGCGAATTACGCATGACCATCACAGCACCCAATCCGATCCTGACATCTTGCAGAGAACCAATCTACCAACAGCAGATGCAGCGATTCACAGCAAAATATGTACTCTAGTGGAGCTGATGTTGTAACACAAGTCATTGTAAAAAAACAAATGTTTTTTTAATGTTTTAGTAAGAAAATCAAGTAAATGATAGTGATGCCTTCAAAGTAAAAAAAGAGGAGTGAATGAATCTGGATTACAAGAAGTAAAGAAAGTTCCAAATGACTGTAATTGTCACAATTATCCGCCTCAGTTTCCTCAAGATGTTACTCGTGAGTCATGACCTTAAAAGTTTCCATTGATGATGTAAAGGCTCATCGTGTGTTTGTGTGTGTTTGTGTGTGTGCCTGTCGTGTGGTGAGATGACGCACTGTCCATTTTATTCCTTTTTTTATGTTGTGTGGGAGTTGAGTAAACTCCACTGATGCTCGATTTTATGCTCATCTGTGTAATTACATTAACTAATAGCATCACGGTGATGTTGTGCCTTTGACACTGAACTCTGACTGTGAACTCCAGAGTCAGCGCTACACTGTGTTTTTATTATTTCAGTTCGACTCCTAATGCAATTAACTGAAAACCAAACAATTCCACCCTAGTTTTCTATCTGAGATGTTAATATTTACGGGTTAAAAAAACGTATTCAAAGCTCAACAAAAAATAAAAAATCTTACCGGTGTGTTATGACCTTGTGAAGTCGGGCAATGTGTCTTTGTCCTAGATTATTGTCCTCTTATGGTGAAAAGAAATACTCTTTGCAGATACCAATCTGGAGGATAGAAAAAAGGGTGGGTAGAGAAAGAGATGACAACAAATGTGAGTTGAAGGATCAGAAACGTGATTTACAAAATAATGACTCCCTAAAACAATCACGCAACGGGCAGTACGTTTATGTTTATTAAAAGCCAAGAGAAAGCGAAGCAAATATAGTTTCCTCCATTTCTCTTCAATCAGTAAATCACATTCCCCGCATGCAAAAAACCTTACTGGATTGGTCTGAATAAAACAGGCCTTCACCTCTCCTGCCAGTAAAATTGCTTAGTTTCTTTGGAAACTGAAGAGTGGAAGATGGACTGGAGGGTAAGAACAAAAGCTTCCCATCCCCAGGTTATGAAAGGACGAGTGGTTCGACAAAGCGCAGATGACGTGAAGAGTGAGGCAAGGTTGGGCTGAAAGCAGTGCTTCACTGTACCGTCTTCTCTCGGTGTGCTTTGTTATGTGTATTGTGCCTCCGCCTTCGTGAGCCATCATGTTTCCAAGCCCTTACAAAATGAACGGTCATGGGAAACTCAGTAGGCAGCGCACAGGCTCCGCAGGGAAACCCAGCTCTGCTGGACCCCCCATGGACGAGCAGTGTCTCTCTGTCTGATTCTGTTCCATGGCGGAGTGTCGTCCCTGGGGCAGCCAGTTCATGTACCGCGAGAGAGGTAAGGTACTGCTAAAATAGCCGGACGCTCATAATGAGCATGTTACGATAGTATCAGCCTCGTCTCCTAAAAAATTACGTTCCCCAACAACGAGACTGCGTCGTGAATTACGTTTCGAGGGAGACGTATTTTGTCGCAGATTACATTTGTTTTTGACGTATCACAAATACATTTCTAATGATCGTGTAGGGGGGAGGTTGGGGTGGTGGATGGGTCAAACAAACACTTTCACCCAGGAAACCGCTGTTCATGTCCTGTGTCAAACTGAAAGTCACGATTTAAATAACAAACACAGTAATTTTAAGCAAAATCATGATGTGTTTTTACTCAAACTAACCAAGTCATTTTGTTGCTTTTTTTTTGTTTTGTTTTGTTTCATTTTACAATGTGAAGCACGTGTTTAAAACTGCGACCGTAATCTGAGAGAAACACAACTGAGAATTTTGTATGGGAACGCCATTTTGTAGGAGACAGGGTTGGATATTGTGTGATGTCTCATCCTCCACAACTCAGTCTTTGTGTGTTATGTTGCTCCATATCAGTGACTTCTCTTTTCTTATTCAGCCATTTTGTGCCACCAAATTCATCTTGAACAGTACGGTAGAAACCACCAATATTCTTGTCATATCACGTATAAAGCGACCCATATTTTTTTTCATAACAATACTACAGTTTTCTATTGTAATTTAAAAAAAAAAAAAAATGGTTTCTGCCATTTCGTTAACTTTAATATGTTAAGTGTAGGGTTAACTATTTTGGATGGCATTAGGTAATAACTTTGGTCAGGGTTGCCCTTCCTTTCATGTAAAAACAAGTGAGTCCACGTTGTTCACAGTTTTTGGAAACACAATGACTAAAACATTTTGTACAAATAATGATATTTCTTGTGAGAACAGGTGGAAAAAAAGAAGCTATCCTAGCAGACTGATTTCTATGACTTCCTAATTAATCCATTTTGTGAAGGACAGAAGAATTTATATTTAGAAAAAAGAAAATCAATCGCACTTCCTTGTTTGCTACGAAACCTGAATTAATGTGTTCGGTGTGTACAAAGAGATTAGAGGCAACCCATCTCGCTGGTGTCTTGACAGCTGAATAAGACAGTATGAATATGAATGCGTCCTAAGTCTTTGCTTTCAACTGTGACTATGTACTGATGGTTATTACCGAAAGGCAGCATCGCAGTGTCATGTTACATGACATAGTCCTGAAACATGGTATATACTTGTCTGTGGTAAAGCTATACATTATTTTTTTTTTCTTCAGTATAATCCATCCACTGTAGGAGTTCCACAGTTTGACCCCCTACACAGCCAGCCAGTGTCTCTCTGACAAATGTCATTTCATGCCAGAGCCTCTCTGCAGTCGGCCATTTTGGGTCACAGATGCAAACCCCCCTGGTTCCGCAGCTCTTCTCTGGTCTAGTATTATTCCACGGCCTCCACTCACTCCGCAGGAGGCACATTGTGTCTCGGTCACTGAATGAAGTTCGAAGCATTGACCCCCTATGGCCTATAAATGTCCCCCTGTCCAACCCTATTCCATGCCATCTTGTCTCCCACTAGGCAGCCATTTTGCACTAAATGGAGGAGAAGCAGCTGAAGCCTTCAGAGTCATTGTCATTTGCAATATTGCTCATTTCATTCTGCTATATTGCCAGGCTATTCACAGCAAGGCAATTCACATTTGAGTGTCCACCTGTGGACCTCGAATAGGATTAATATCTTGCTGTATACTGCTGTATATTTTCCTCAGATTTATCGAAAGAAAACAGTAAATGAAAGACACTGTTTTGTTACAGATCTTGAAATGTTTCCAGTATATAAAATATCGTAATTTCTCCGCCCCAATATTTGTTATTGACCAGACAAGTGTTCAGATCCCTCCAAAAGCTAAAACCAGCTCAAATTGCTTAGCACACAGTATACATGTACCAGTCAAAGTGTCAGCTAAGTAATGTGGCGGTCCAGCCTCAGGGCGGCAAATTCCGACGCTTTGTTACGGCTGTACCGACGCACAAGACACCCCTTAGCGTCGGTATGGGATGGACACGACTTTCCCTAAACCACAATGTAAACCCATCCCTGTCGATATTATAACACTCAGCAAAAGTGCGCCGGGGAGAGTGGTGACGAAGTTGAAAGAGCGAAAAGACACAGAGGGCGGGTGGGAAGTGAGGTGGATGGGTTCAACATACACAATGCTTCCATCCAGGAGACCGTTCTTTGTTTCCTGTGTTTCTGTAATACCACTATAATGCTTTTATTGCCAAGCAATATTTTTTTTTAACTCACAACATTAAGCACATGCTTACCGTGACCGAAAAGTGTTGGGCAGTCAGGTATAATTGCTGCTCTGTGCTACAATGAAATTTGTATACAAAAACATAAAATTTTACTTATATTTTTTTATTTATTTCCCATGAATTCATATCTCTGCATTTGTTTCTTGTAAAATAATTATTCAACCAATCGACAGCTTAAACCTCAATTATCTACAGCATGTATTCACGGCTTATTTTAGGTTCCCGTTGCTTGCATTTTGGTTACTACTTCATTTTACTTCACGGGAAACTTGTTTTGCAGCATTATTATAATATAATATTGGAACACAAT
Organism: Hozukius guyotensis; assembly: GCA_916700995.1. NCBI lineage: Eukaryota > Metazoa > Chordata > Actinopteri > Perciformes > Sebastidae > Hozukius > Hozukius guyotensis. The sequence continues at coordinate 15,304 of CAKALU010068004.1, forward strand.
TTAAGCCAATACAATATAATTCAAGTGCATACTGTATATGTATAAATATGTAAATGCATAAAAAACAAACAGAGGCAGAGGGCTGGTGGACAACAATGGTGAAAGTGCGACTTTCATCGCATAAAGTATAAATACATTTTATCTCTTACTTTTTATTCCTGGCAGCTGAAGCTATCATCTCAAGAAAAAAATAAACAAGAAACTTCGCACCTGATATTCCAAGAGAGCACTGATTCAGAAAAATACTTCAGTAAATAATTTTTCCTGTCTACCTTAAAATCATAATTTTGGCACAGAAAGTCAATATTCCTTTAAAAGCAAGGCTGTTACAGATAGACTCGAAATGTTGGCATGTAAAGTGATGAATTTGTCATCAGTAATACCTCTTCACGGTGTCAATCCTCGGACCTTTGATTGTGGTTAGAAGAGGGGATAATGACCACAGCCTTGGTTTTACTGGCGTTTCTATTTTAGTTATGATCCTGACACCTATCAGTAAACTCATCCGGAACAGCTCCATGGTCCTGTTACCTGTCCTGAAGTAAACTCAGAACAGAAGTATCATCAGCATTTTTCAGGATGTGCCTTCCTCTGTACAATCATTAACACAATATATAAAAAGGAGTGGAAGTAGCACACAACCCTGATGAGAGCCAGTGGGGCAGGTAACACTATTTACTTGCTATTTACTATTGGTCTGCTTGTTAAGAAATCTATAATCCAATCCTTGATTTAAGATTAGGATTGTGATTTTTAGATCAAATATCGAATGATTTGTAGAATTAAAAACAAAGGCGAAATCCATAAATAAAAGCCTAATGTGTTTTTAATCCTTCCTGGTTCAAACACACATCCTCCATACGTCATCATAAAAAATACTTTTGTTTTGGTACAGTTTTGTTATCACACAGAGTTCTCTAAATGAAATGACAAAATATGTTGTGATTGTAACTGCCCTTCAGGATGACACATACTGTAGAAGTGTTTTCTGATCTGACACCTGCATCATCAGGACATCATGTGTCAGTGCCTTGCGAAAATCGTTACATGTCACTGTTACTCTTGGGCTAGACTGCCTGCGTGAGCACTGCGTGGCGGCTGCCTCGCTGAACTGCTGCGTATCCCACACGTTAGTTGTCCACACTGGCAGCGTTTCTGCTGCTTGGCTGCTGCTGCCAGCCCTTTCCTCAACATAGAGTTTGCCTTTCATAATGTCCATTTCATTTCATTATAAATGTCATTTATATTTATTTTAGACAGAAAAAGGTTAAGAAGCGTGTGCTAATTTGTAAATAATAGTAATAATCTACAATTAAAACCCTGTACTTTATTCATTCATGGAGCCCTGCAAGTCACTGCATTATCTACAACACTGTCCAGAATAAAAGCCTCATGTCAACAAATGAAGGAATTCTGTCCACAGAAAAAAACTAAAAAACACTTGAGGGCTTTTATTTTGAATTAAAAATCAGGAAGTGTTGATTTTTTTCATGTCAGTGACATATTCTACAGATACAGACATTGATTTACACTGTAGTAATGTTGCTGATATGATGTCAATGTATGGTCAAAAGATTGCTTTCACTGTTTATTCTTGCTGTGAACCGCATGGCTCGTGGTAAAAATAGGCGAGACCTCGAATCTCTAGAAGAGGGCAGTGTGGCTGCTCTCACCTGTCAACATGGATGCCGAAATAAAAAAAACAACAGGTTCCGCAGCCGTCACGCGCTGCTCACGTTCCCTGTGTGGGCCAAGCTTTAGAAAAACCTGTTTAATAACCTGACACCTCTATGTTTATGGTTGGGTTAGATTTAGGCACGAAAACAACTTGGTTAAGTTTTAGTCTGTAGGAAGATCATGGTTTGGGTGCTTAGTTAAGGTTCGGGGCTTTCGTCATTATGGTTACAATACTTATAATGTGGTTATTAAGGTTAGGGAAGAACAACGGTTGTGGTATCAAGATTCACTGTCGGTAGTAAATGAACTGCAGTCTCACGTGTTAAAGTCCAACGTTTTTTTCAGCCATCCATCCACCTCCTGCCTCTGCTGACTTTGTGTGTTTATAATAACGCCATACTACTTCCTCCTTTACTCTACAACAGTCAAAAGTCCTACAGCCTTTGTCACTCGAACATAAATAAATGTTGTTTTGGGGCATTTGCATTCTCTTCCACAAGATAGGAAACATCTGAAGTTCTTAAGACCACCTCTACGGCATTTGTTGTGTTGTCTTAATTAGAGGGTCAACCTGGTTCCTAATATCAGGGACCCAAAACTGGGTCCCATTTTGGATCGGGTCTATCACCATCAGCTCTGTTCGGACTGGGTCTTACTGTCCTTGGTTCCCTTTCAAATTAAGTGTCTTTACTTTAAAAATTAATTCACGCGCATAGGGTTTGGGATTCCCTTTGGTCTGCTTTGGGTATAACTTTGTTCCATATTGTTGGACAATGGTAGGAGAAAAATTATGTGGTTAAGAGAGAGAAAGTACTTAAATTCTTTAAAGTATTAACAATCCTGTATTCAAAACATTAATTCATGAGGTATTCATAAGAAAAAGGACCACATCCTCAGAATAAAAGCTAACCTAATTTGTTAAAACATTTTGATACTGTGACAACCGGAGAAGGAGGGATGTATGAAAGAAAGGAAAGGGACTGATGCATGGATGGACAGAGAGATGAGAAACAGGTGAGATGAGGTGAGGAGATACATCCACATACACAACGGAGTGTGTTTAGTGCGACTGTGATTCTGAGACCACCTGCGAGGCCAGACGGGGCCAGTGTTGGCGGAGGTGGTTGTGGTGTGGGTGTGTACACAGACACATGTGCACGCACGCGGACCCCCCGCCGGTACACAAGGAGCTGAAGCAGGCTCTGTGCTAGTTGATAAGCAATCGCAACACAGCTCCCAACAGGGAAGTTGTGTTTCCGAAAGAAAAACACAGTCCTAATTTGTGTGTGCTATGCCTGGACCCAGAGTCTATTACCAGCAGGGAACCACAAATACCTAGAGACTGGCCTCAGATTCATATCTGGAACTGCATTTTTATTAGAATCACATACAATCAGTGTGGTCCTGTGGGTGCCATTGAACAAAATGTATTGTCTTACAACGAACTGCAGTTTCTTATATAGTGCAATGATATTTTTTTCTGAATGTGTTCACGCTCTATAAAGGTCATGATGTAAGCGGTCATTAAAGGCATACTATGTCGCTTCCTGTTTGTAAACACAACATTCAAAGTTGAAAATCCTGCATAGTATACTGTTAAAGGAAGCCATACTGATCCTGGTCTCTTCAGCAAAGTGCTCATGAGGAAACAGGTGAAAATTAGTCATGACTTAAACTGAACAGGTGTAACACAACTTTAAATGTCACACTGAACAGCTCCCGTGATTAGCTAGTGCAGGCAAGAACATACGGAGCCCCGCCGGGTATCGAGGAGTAACATTTTTGGTAATTTGAGTGCATGAATTATTCATTTGTACCCTTGCATCATTTTTTTCCCCTTAAGTTAACTGTTTTGTACTATTGCATGACTTCATTTGATCCATAGAATTACAAAAATAAAATGTGGCTTTAATTTGATTCATCTCCTACTGTAATAGTACACTATCAGCAGTAGGAACTTCAGTTTTTTGTGTTGTTGATTTCTGCACACATACATAAGATCAGCTGAGAGGGCAAATAAAAAGGCTGAAAGTGATACTGAACTGAGCATCCATTTGTGCCCTAAACTTTTAGGGTGCAACTGTTTAACTAATTTCCATGAAAGATTAATTTTCTCTCTCATGACATTACTCCGAGGACAAATTTCAACTTATTAACTCTCAATATAGTTCTCAAACCAAATGAATTTGTGTGAGCCTGTTTACCGTTTTGAATATTTATGAGACGATGTGGAATAACAAATCAGCTCTTCTTCACTGCAAGGACTCTCCGAAACCTTCATGTGTTGTTGCTTAAATTATACTCAGTCACAATGACTGCGTTGTGTACCTCTGGCAAACAGTCTCTTGAAGTTATTTAATAAGTGGAATATCACTTTAGTCCAAAATGTTACTTCTGATTTGCATTGATACCTTAAAAACCCACAGTAGGTCTTGACAAACATGTTCATCTTTACAAGGCCTTTGCTCTTGTAGTCTATCTATCTAGTATCTAGTTTACCTCCCTGCTTTGTCCCTCCCTCTGCCCATCGTTATTCATATCCATTCACTTAAACTTAAACTTATCATACTCATCATATTCATGCAGATACATACATTAAATTTAACCTCTGTATTTCACCCATCCTGAGAATTTAGGAGCAATGGGCTGCTGTAAAAACGCCCAGGGAGCAACTTGAGGTTCAGTGTCTCACTCAAGAACACTACGACATGCAGACTGTAGGAGCCGGGGATCGAACCACCAACCTTGAGGCACAGCAGCTCTCTCTTCCCTCCTTTCATCCCCTCTTATTCAATCCTGGGCACAGCTATCCCATCTATCTTCTTCCAGATACTGTCTGGGGCCTGTAGCTGACTTGGGTGACGGATCCCCCAGACCGAGTCTCCTCCTGCTCGGCCTTCAACACATCCATCCCAGAATGGCCTAAACGGACAACTTCCTCCCCCCAGGTTCATCCCCTTCCTCACACCCATTCATCTATCCTCAACATCCAATACTTCCTCATTTCATTTCACCATTAAAATCACATTGTTGTGGTGTGGTCCTTGCTAGTGAAAAATGAAATATGAAGTCGAATAGTTTGCCTTTGGGGTGAAGAAAGTGCCATTTTTTTCAATGCAGTTGTGATTGCACTGTATGGCTCTGATGTATTTTCTGCAGAGCTTAAACAAGTAACAATAAGGAGTAAAAAAGGCCTTTATTTTGAATCATTGTCACTTGGGAGACACACAAAATGCTGATATTGCCAGATTCTCCAATTTGAAGTGCGAATTATGTTTCATATCAGCCTCGTATCACACTTGCAGAAACCATGCCACATGGTTAACATTGTGAAACAATTGGTTAGGTTTAGGCAACAAAATGGCTTGATTAAGGTTATAAAAAACATCCTGGTCCATGTTTAAATAATAACGTAACATACCAACCATAACAGCATAACTACGGTAAATAACTATTAACCGCCTGTAGCGACTTTCTTACATAACGCTACGTAACAAGCGTAACAACGTTACGCAACAAGCGTAAAGTCCACGTTGACTTTTGGTTTCAGATGGGACATGAACAGCGGCCTCCTGGGTGAAAGTACTGTGTTTGTTTGACCCACTCACCCTCAATGAACTTTTCTGATATTTATACTCGTTATTATAGCACACAACTTTCAATAATGGTCGCTCGACATACTACGTCACTTACTCTGACTGAATGCAAAAAAATGTCCATTCAACATATCCATATCCAATCTTTTGATTCTGCGATAAAGGATGCGCTGCATGTCCAGTTTTTCTCCACGCCCAGCCACGCGTACTCCACACACAGAATGAACATTGTGTTGATGCGTACATGCATGCGTGACCAATCAGTGAGGACAGGAATAGATTATACCATCAGGTTAAAGCAGGCGGGGGGGAAGTGACTGTTTGCCTTGTGTTATTTTACTTTGATTTCTACATTACATTTAGCCACTGGCCTGCCAATCAGCTGGCCAGGCCACCCGGAATTCACCCGGTGCTCCCGATGGCCAGTCCGGGCCAAGTTCATATTCGGAACAGTGTTGCTTGATTTTACTGTGCTCTGAACACAGCCTCCTACAGGAATACAGGTTAATAATGTTCTGTGTATGAAAATATGCACTCGCGTGTGTAAAGACGCACACAGGAACTTTGCCTCCATTATTCTTGCTTGGGAGAATGTTGAGGGGGGACACTTCATGAAAGGGGGAAATGGATTGGTTAGGAAGTAGGCTCTCTACAGCACATGCACATTGCATACACAGACTCAAATACTGGAAACCATGACAAAAAATCAAATCAAATAGAAATGTTGAAAGGAAAGTGTTGTGCTCTATGGAAATATATTCATAACATCTTAAATAAAGCCTTGTAACGGCTGTTGTATGTGGTGCATCCATTAATATTTATTCAAGCCTCCAATCATCTTTCAAAAAGCACCAAGTGAAGGTTATGTTATGGTTGTGTGGTTATGGTTATGTGACAGCAGTGCGCTAATTAATAAACATGTTAGGTCAAGTGCTGCTCCTGTAATCACATTGGGAGTTAATAATAATTGTTATAATTGGTAGCCTATAACCTGCTGATATGTTGTATGGAGATTTTGCTAAAAACACGTCTGTTTTGTTGTAGTAGAGAGTTGGAGTCAAAACTGATATGGTATCTAACAAAAGGCCCAGAGCTTGAAATAAAGGCTATCTCAGTAAGAAAATGGGAGAGAGAGTAACGCCTCGTTCACACTGGGAACGCCAGGAGCGCGTGGCGGCTGCGTGATTGACGCGTCGGGTGTTCACACCAGCTGCGTTTCAGCTGCGTTTCTGCCGCTGCTGCTGTCAGCCCTTCCTTTCTAAATAGAGTTTGCCTTTCATAATGGCCATTTCATTTCATTATAAATAGAATTTATATTTATTTTAGACAGAGAAAGGTTAAGAAACGTGTGGTAATTTTTAAATAATAGAAATAATCCACAATCAAAACCCCGTACTATATTCATTCATGGAATTGGTACTATATTCATTCATGGAATTGTGCAAGTCCATGCATGTTCCACAACACTGTCGTGCAAATATTTCAGAATAAAAGCCTTGTGTTAACAAATGAAGGAATTCTGTCCACAGAATTTTATTTTAAAATGAAAGCAGGAAGAGTTGATTTCAAAATAAGTCTTCACTTTTTTATTTTCGTAACATTTTCTACAGATATAGAGATCGAAAGTGTAGTAATGTTGCTGATATGACGTCAATATACAGTCAATAGATCACCTTCACTGTCTTTGACGTATTCTACAGATGTCTAGACATTGAAACTGTAGTAATCTTGCTGGTATGATGTCAATATACGCACGCGACTCGCAGCAAAAACAGGCGAGACCTCGAATCTCTGGAAGAGACGCAGCTGACACGCGGGCAATGTGGCTGCTCTAACCTGTTAACACGGACACCCAAATAAAAAACAACAGGTAACGCAGCCGCCACGCGCTCCTGACGTTCCCAGTGTGAACGCAGACCTCCGCCAAGGCAGGTTTCATGTATGTCGCTGCCCCCCCGTGGATCACCACCAAACTCTAATTGATTCTTCATTGTGCCACACCCTACCACTCCAAAAAAATTCATTCAGATCCATCACGGACTTTTGGAGTTATCCTCCAAACGGCAAATCAACAAACCAACAAACAAACCAACGCTGGTGAAAACATAACCTCCTTCATAGGCCTTCGGCCTTGACGGAGGTAACAATGACTCATTAGAGAGTAAGATGAAAAATGGGTTAACACAACACGATAAATCATAATTAAATATAAAATGATTAATGGATAGTATTTATCAATGTCAATCCAGCCTCCTATTCAACTCGGTAGATGAAGGTTCTTGTATTTAATACTTATCAAAAGCACTTTTCTTGGCACACTTCTTGCTGGAGGAAAATGTATCCTGACCTTTGAGAAGTACAATGTACACCTGCTAAGTAGTTCAAGTGAAACTGTTCACCTTTCTAAATTAATCCACTGGCTATAGAAACATCTGAATATGTCATTTACAAGTACGAAACTGAGTTTATACTAGTCCTTCAGTGCCTCATTCTCTGAACACCACAGTGTGGCGACTGTAACACACAAACTGCAAAAAGGTTTACCTCTGAACTGATGATATTACATACGTGATCATCTCGCATCTCATTCGCTATTCAACTAGCTACTTCAGACTGCGGCCGGCAGTACACACGGCCTCTCATTTGTTTGCAAAACTCTTGATATTGATGTTGGGAAAATGACGTCTTGTTCTTAAAAATACCGTCAAATTACATTTACTGTTTTTCAACCGCACACAATGTTATTGACTTTGAATCTTGCTAGCATAACGTTAGCTTTCTGGCTTGTAGCTGAGCCAAAGGGTTCTATGAGCTGAGTGGACTATAAATATCTCTAAGTCGTATCTAAGGTCCGTCCTATTTACTGGAGCAGTGAACAGCGTTTCCATTGCATAAGAACCTTATGGGATGGTAATGAAAGTTAACTGGGAAACAGAGTTAATGTATATTGTCAAAAAACTTTTGGTTGCAAATATAATATATTATTATAAAAATAATAGATCCGCTGCACGTTGGACGGTTCTGGCCTCCACGCTGTCCAAATAGACACCTCCGTCGGGCATTACCCCTTACATAATCAATATCCTTTAAGCTATTAGAAAAATGAGAATAGCTATAGCCTTCTAAACTGATGTTGCGCAGTTAATTCTTTATTTATTACTATCAATAACCACTGCCCACACTGATTTGATTAATGAAACTAGAATGGCACTCGGAGAGTGCAGACCTCCGCCAAGTTGCGCGAGTACGATTGCATAAAGCCTGTGGTGTTAATGCACAGGCTGAGCGGAGTTATACATTTTTTTTCCCGAAGCCGTATTAAGATCCAGAACGTCACCAAAATCTAATGGATTGTTCACTGTGCCACACCCCACCCCTCCAAAAAATTTCATTCAAATCCATCGCGGACTTTATCAGTAATCCTCCAAACGGACAAACCAACAAACAAACCAACAAACAAACCAACGCTGGTGAAAACATACCCTCCTTCCTAGGCCTTCGGCCTTCGCGGAGGTAAAAAGGAATAAGTAAATAATGTTGATGTACTCAGTCCTTTCATTTCTTTCCAACACTACGAAACATGATTGACTGTAAATTGAACAGTATGAGCTGATCTACTGGTTCTTGTACTTCATCTGAAAAATGGCATATGTGGAAAGAAACACAGATTGGGAGAAACATTGAGAGGGAGTGAAAGACAGACCCAAAGAGACTGGGGGATATTTAAGTCATGACATCCTCCCACTCCCTTTTTAAATAAAACCAAACCGACATCCCCATATCTAACTTCCTCCTCTTACTTGGCCAGAGGAATAAATTGAAATATTAACTGTTAGCTGTTCCCTATCTACTCACTGGGGATTTGGGGCTATAGCACATGTTAGTGTGTCCTGCGCTTTGTTTGCTCTGCCGGAAGACGCGGGCGTTTAAGTCCATCTCGTTCTCTTGTACATATACACATTCTTATCAGACAGTCTTTGTCTGTCCTGGTTAATCAACAGTCCATAAAACATTGTAAAACTACTGTCGAAAATAACCCTGTGTGGTGCCAGAATAAGAGCAACGCCTCTCACACCCCCTCAGATATAAGTATGTTGTACGGATCAGTATAATTTAAACAAACCCCTCCTTGAGTAAATGATCCTTCTCTTGGGCAAACATGAGGTTGGACGGAGGAATTGGAAAATGAGAGAGAGCTGGAAATTGGAACAAAATAAAAGAGGGAAAAAAGAAAGAAAGAAAGAAAGAAAGAAAGAAAAGAAGCAAGAAAAGAAAGAAAGAAAAGTGCGAGGCAAAGACAAATAAATCAGGAGAGAAGGAAAGCAGAGCAGATTGAAACAAATGGAGCAGAATGGGGGCTGGGAGTCTAATTCTCCCACGTCTCGGTCTCACTCACACACCTGGTAGCAATTGAAAAGTAACCTTATTACCTACAATAACTCTCTCTCTTTCTTTCTCTCGCTCTCATACACGCACACACAGAGTCACACAACTAGACACCCACACACACACACACACACACACACGGCCTATTAGCCAGGATAACAAGGCCTATTTATGACCAACATCACACTTACTCCATTTCACTTTAATAGCTCGATGTATTCTACAGCAAATTGGTCATGTCACAGACACACAAGCTAATACAACTGTAAGCAAGAGCGCACATACAGATGTCCCACATATACAGTATATAAAATGATTTAATTGGTAAAAAAAATAAAAAAAATACACTGCAAAAAAGTTAAAGCTTCAGTAGGTAGTATATTTTTGGCATCATTGAGCAAAAATTCCATAATAACCTTTCAACATATTGCAATTCAAGTGTTCTGAGAGAAAACTAGACTTGCACCTCCTCATGGCAGGTAATTTCAGAGAGAGAGCGTTCCTATTGGCTGGGCTCCGGTCATGTGACATTTTAAAGCTGCACTACAAGATGATTCTGAAAACATATGAGGCGAGAAATAGGCATTAACGTAACATAATATTGATTCATGTTTGATCAGCGCTGCCTAGTATGACTGTTTGGTCGGAGTTCGCGAGTGATTGACAGCCGGCTCTCATAGACGGCAGCTGGACAACAGACCTCAGATCAGCTCTTACTGTTTGTTTT